>JAOEJH020390428.1:0-12449 GCA_025448215.2 Palythoa grandis
TATATTTTCGAGTAAATTTGGTAAGTTCGCAACAAAATTATAAATGTCACTAGCATTTTGCTATGAGAACAATGGGCCACAATAGACCATTTCTTACGAGAGATTTTTAGAAAGGAAATTTAGCCGTAATGCCGCTTTTAAATTTTTAAACACTGAAGACAAGCAATGACAGTTCGAGATGTAGATCATATTGCGAACATATGGTACTTCATTCGATGAAGCATGCAGCATTCATGTTCAGAGAACAATAATGTGTATGAATAAAAAAAACTCGAAGCAACACGCACCTAAAATTAACGAACACTTTCTTCTTGCATGTTGCTTCTAATACTGCTACGTAAGGCAATTCACTTTGATTCTCTTCACCTTCGGCGAATGGTTCCTCTCGATAGGGCAATTACTTGACTGTAAACTATGTCTTTATCTTCATTTCTCTCGTCTATACTATTTAGTTTATCAAAGGTACTCGGTAATTTGGACAAACTAACAATTTTCGAATCACTGGAATCGAAACCTTAAAGAAATCACAGTGCGTAAACAAAACCTGTGTCCCCCAGATTACGTAACAACCACGGATTTCGTAATAAACTCGTCCCAGTCCTACCGGTAACCATTTTTAGGTGCAAAATAACCAACTTTAACCACTTATAGAATCTCCGATTTTTAAGTTACACGTTTCAAACTTTGTAAAGCTGGGCAAAGAAAATGCCGCAACAATCAGAGACCCCGCGGTCTGGCAAACGGCATTTTTCAAAGAGAGGGGTTTGCGATCAAGCGTTTCCATCCTCCCCCTCCCCCTCTCTCCATTTTTTTTGCTCGTCCCCATTTCCCGCGCGGCTAAAAGTTTGTGAAACGCTTGCAACGCTGTGGCTACATTCAGTACAAAAAGTTACTGTGCATGGCATTACTGACATGTGATCAGCATTGCTGTTGCACGTGATCTATGAACCCTTTTGCGTGGTCTTTGTCACGTACACTCGTTCGTAAGTTTTTGTTCAATTCTCCGATTAGATCTACTGAAAACTCTGAGCGAGACTTTTTGCAAACTTTTCAAATTTTATTTTAAGCGTCATCTTTACAGTTTTTTGTTTATACATTCTTTTGCAGGAGTAAAGGAGTGATAATAGCAGCGCAACGTAACTTAATTATTTGAGTAGCGACGATTAAGCCGTTCTCGATCGCGAGCTACTTTTGTGCAGCTTAAAAGCTGTTTTTTGTTCTTCTTTTTCGAAAGTTAAGAACTTTTTCTGAAAAAACTTTGTGGAAAAAAGTTGCGGCATAAAAATGAATAACTCAGTGTATTTTGTAAATCTACCGAATAAGTTTTACAAGTATACAGTTTCGTGATACTGTATATACATTCTTATCTTTACTTTCCTAGTTACAACATTTGCAATTGTTGTGTTTTCTGGCATGCGTTCTTTTGCAGTGTTTAGAAACAGTTCTACTTCTATTCATGTTTAGAATAAATTCTCGTTCTATTCACAGACTTTGCAATTTACAGTTTGCTTCCGATGGCAATCTACGCATTGTTACTTTAAGTTCATTGAAATTTTTTCGTTTGTAATTGCACTTAGTTTGGCAAAGAAACACATTACAAAACCTTTCAACCGATCGAAGAAACAACCGTAAAGTCTATCAGTTCATAAATCTGACACTCCTATATGTTTAGGCTTTGTAAACCAAGATTCAAGAAAATGCATTGGTGGAAGTTATTTGAATTAAATCATTTCTAGACTATAAAAAAGTCTATCTTGATTTCAATCAGTTTTAATCTCTAAATCTGATTTACTTTGGGGAGATCGAGATGAAGTTTCTTGCCAAGAGGTACATGATAAGAAGTATAGAAATATCCCTTCTATCAATAATCAGTTATGAAATCGCTTTGAATTCTCGTCAGAGTTAATCACGTAAATATACCAAAACGTTGTTTCAAGTTGTTATTTTGTTCTCGTAACCAGCTCAATTCCAATCGAAGTCGAGTGTTTTCAATTTGTAAAAGCATTGCTCGTTTCTGTTTTGTTAGTTCCCTTTCTCTTTTTGCTTCACGTGATTTTTTCGCTGCTAGGTTATTCTTTTTGCGCCGTTCCCAGTAACTGTCGTCTTTTACCTGAACCGCGGTTTTTGTCCTTCGCCTCTTTACTATGGCACTTTCACTCTTTTTGTCACCCGAATCAGTGTGATTGTTACCCTCTTCTATTACATCTTGGACATCTCTCCAACACGGAAAACTGGTTTGCATTATCTTAATAGATGGATCAAAGGACATTTCAGTTGCATCTTTGACTGTTTCTTTCTTCGTTGATTGGTGGAGTGTATATGGCAAGTTACTGCACTGTAAGCAATCTTTTGTTTGTAGCTGTGATGAAGAAGGTAACACTGTCTGAAGTGTTCTCGGTGCACAATGAATGCTTGAATCTGAGAAGGTAAAGTTTTGACTTTTGCTGCCTGGGCCATTGTTCCGTTTTTTCTGTGTGTGATTTTGGTCTTGGAAATGGAAACTGGCGTTTTGATGATGAGACAAACTAGTTGTTACTGTCAGATTTGTGTTTGTCTCTAGAGTAGCACCGCCACCGAGGTGGTTTGACCCGTTCATTAGGTTGAAGCCATTCGTGCCGTTTTGTAACCAGACTTTGTTGATGTCATTCATTGCTTTAAGAACGATCGCGTTTGTACTTGGATTCTTACTACTTTTCGTGCAATGGGTTCTTTGCTACAACTGTCGAAGAAGTGGATTGATTCTGCAAACTTTGTTGGAATCCTACGTCAAGGCAGCTGCCATAGTGACGTCATTTCACTGTAGTATCCCGGACATTATTCACCGGATGTTAGTTTTCTAAAGTTTTCCCCTCCGACATCAACTTCCGCTTTTTCCTTACTGAATTTAATTATTTTGATTGGGACGAGGTGGAAAAGTGGGCGTATTTAAACCATTAAAAGCATTAGTTTCAATGCTTCTGCATTTAAAAGTATAAGAAAGAACGTTATTTGATCTTTTGCATTTACATTAACCAAGAAGGGCAACAGTGAAAAGTATTTTTCAGCGGCTGAGCTGATTCTTGATCTAAATTTAAGATTTCGGCTTTAACATCCGTTGACGAAACTTTGAAAATTTGCCAGTCATAGTCAATCTGACTACAAACGTAAACAAACAGAAAGCATATTGCGTTCTAAGGAAGTACGAACAATATCAGCTTTAAAAGCCACAGTATATTTGTTGCATACTATGTCAATATTGTTCGACGGTTATATTTAGGATCTGTAGTACATTTATATTATGGCAGAAACAGGAGATTCACTTTTAACCAATCGCACCTCTAACAATGCGTACAAACCACAACTTAACAAGGGTAAACTGCGTAGCTGATGACATCGAAATACAAACATTAGGCTCGTTTAGGCTAATAAATAAACTGTGAGTGCTCAAATACCAATCTCGTATTGTACACCAAACTTCACATTGTGTTCTTATCACTACAGGATGTCGTCTAGGTATTTTAATTGGAGTGTATTATATGCTTGAGTTATCTCATAATGGCTAGAACTAATAATATATTGTTTTGACGGTCGGGAACAAAAACTGCGTTAGCAGCTTCTGTAAACTTAACCGCGTGTTTATACGTTTATATAGAGAGTGGTTGGAAACGGATATAAACAAGTAAACTGAGTAATTGTGTATGTGCATTGCAGACAGTGGGTCGCTTTTTTGACGTAATCTTCTTGGAATGTAGCAACCGTTTTTGCACTGTCTAATTCGTCATTTCGAATATACTCTGAAATGCTTCTCGAGAGGACCTTAAAAAAGGCACACGGGAATGATTCGTCAGAAAACAAGTCTCCTAAAATCAACCATTTATATTAGGGCATAACTAAATAAATTTTGACACTTTATAATCCGTCTTCAGCATGCCGTATTAAACTATAACAATAAAATATAAGTGATGTTTTACAATTAAAAAAAAACATGGTAATGACTAAAACATATTGTATTTTAACAATTTTCCCGTCCTCAGCTTGCCATAGCTATAGACTGTGGTACAGTAAAGATGATTTGTGTTGGTATCAAATATCTTTACTTCTTTGGGAAAATATTGCTTAATAATACGCAACATGGTGTAACACTTGCCGTGAGGGCGCTCGAACGTTTGAAGACATTCTAATGATAAGAGGGCTAGGAGGAAAGCCAACTCCAGCAACCCTGCAACGGCCGGACACCCTTTACATATGTTGAGCTTGTAATCGAACCTGTAGTTCAAGAACTGGCCTAATTTCCCAAAAGAGAACTCGTATTTAAGTGTGACTAAATACTCGTGCTTCGTCTCCTACGTGAGAATCCATATCAAAAGCAATCAACCAATTCAAGATCATCGTTCTTATGCAACTCTAGCTTTGGTATACAGAATATTATATATGTTCACCCCTTAAGAAAGATTTTTGTATTGTATTGAACTGTTTTAAGAATATTCTGGAAAAAAAACCATTTTATTTAGAACCCTGCTCGAGGTAAATTCTTTCAAATGCGATTTGGCAGTAAGGTAGCAAGGAACATTCATTGCAATGGATTATTTTAAAGTAGTTAGTAAAAACGTATATTATCAAATTAAAAGTTTTTACCCATAGTATAAACAGTGTGAACGAGGAAAACTTTGCCATGTGTCTTTTTATTTCACCGGTATCAAGCGGGTGTTCCTCGTCTCGTGGTTTTCCTCGTCCCTGTCTTCGCCCCTCTAAAGTTATTCTTTTCTGTTTTCCATTGTTACTTGATATGAGTTCGGAATTATGGTCAAACAATTAACATAAGCTTTTTGTTTTATTATTTGGAAGTCGGGAAGCATTTACGTGATTTTCTAATATTAAAGCCGTTCATTCTTCAAATTGTTAGTAACCCTTTTCTTGTTCAGAGTGTTATTCTTGTGCGAGTGTTATCAGGCTTGCAAAAATTGCCAAACTCTGAATTTCTTGGTACAATAGACATTTTCTGAATTCTCATTTCAAGACAAACAAAATGTTGCAGCTATTCGGGAGAGAATGATGTTGGTCCTTGTTGACGTCTCTTTTCTCCTGCTTACGTGAAACTCATTCAATGTTTTCAGGTCGAATAAGGTTTTCTTTTAGGAATTTTCACTTCAATTTCCTCAGTAAATCCTTTATTATAATCTTGAATAACTTTCATAAACTTTACAACAATTTTCATTCATGAATGACCGGCATGCTGTCAAATAGTCAGAAGTCACGTAATCGATATCTTCTCAGGACCCGGATGTAGTGGCATATGGAGAGAGTGTCGTATTTTTCAGTAAAACACTCGTTCCTATATAACAAAAAAACAAGGATTTTGCCCCTAGTGGTTGTGCGTGTTTCGGGGGCACCAATACCTTCTTTGAAACTGCATATATCGAACCGAATGTTTGGTCGCTAAATTGCCATACTTCGTCTTTCTCAAGTTTGAAATTCAATTTTTTTATCTTGGTTCTTTCACCACCTAAAGTCGCCTAAGTGACGTCAATAAAGTTTCGCCTAAAGGTAATTACCGATCAAATATCCATTTGATGAACTGATATCAAAATAAATTTTGACCATAGAAACAAATAGTTGCGGCGACATCACATTGTTTTTTTCAAGATGGTGACTGTATATGAAACAAATAATCGACATGTATGCGAAAAAATTGATATTATCGCTCGTACAAAAAACCTGTTATTTTGAAACTGTGAAAGGGCATCTCTCTAGAGGTGAACAAAAAGAGTTTTTGAAATTGAAGGTTTTTATCAATAATTATACTTTAGAACATTTACGCCGTGGGCACTTGAAGGTAAGGGTCCAGTTGTTATAAGCCGATTAGCACTAAGCCAGTTAAATGTTCTTGTTTCCAACCTTGCAGAAACTAATTTGAGCTGTAGTTTTGGGATTTACAATTTTTTTCCTTGGATAACCTGAACAGTATTTTTTAAGAACCGTAAATCTTTCCTTAGAGAAGAGATTGCTGCTTGAATTTTGGCTTAACCGAGGGTTAAAGTTAGCCAGCCTTTAGACAACCCAGTCGTGAATTTCACTTTCTCGTGTTGATGATCTGTTAATTGTTCGATCAATGCGCTCACTCTTGTAATATTTTCTACATCCTTAACATTTTAATTCGCTTCTCATGCATGCACGTGTTTTGGATTCTAAACATTGAATGATTGTTTCGATACGATATAGAAAATTATTAAAATTTTTAACCTTGGATATTGCGTTTCTAGCATTCTAATGGATTCATTCAGTCTCAGTTATCATGCAGCTTATATACCGTACAATGACCTTATTATGTAGAAACTGGCATGCGTGCCAAGCTGAGAAATTTTGGGGGAAGCGAAATTTCCGTTAGACTAAAAGGCCAGAAAGATCATCTTTTATTTAGAATTTAAAACAAAGTTCAGTAAAATTTAACCATAATAAGTATTCGAGCACTCAGAATTCATGAAATTTAATTTAATAAAATAATTATTGCGTTTTATCCGTATCCAAGGCACGCTTATGGAATTTAATTGTTAACCCTTTCAGCCCCAGGCAATTTATCAACATGTAACTTCTTCTTACATGACTCAAACAAAATAATGTAACGGGTAATGAGAAATAACGAATTGATCAAGTGGATTAAACTGTGGAAGTTTAAAAGCTAAATTCTCCCAAACTGCTTATATAGAAAGTATGGAGCTCAGTTGGGAGAATTTACCAACACGTCATTTGTCGTGTTTGGGGCTTAAAGGGTTAATTATCAGGTTTTTGTAGAATAGGTGGCTTTACTGAATAGCGCAGCCTTCTCGATCTCTTCATGCTTTTGGGCAAGTGCATGTGTACTACTTTACTAGCTGACTGAGGAAGTTCTCTATAATAATAATAACTTTATTTACGGCTCAAATCTTCTAGCCATATTACTAATTGGGGAGGCGGCTCAGATCTCGGCGTAAAGGTTGAATTACTTGAGGGAGGAAAACTGGAGTACCCGGAGAAACACCCTCGGAGTCAGATTGAGATCAGCCAATTCTCAGCCCACATGCGAAGCCCAGGGTTCGAACACGGGTCGTACAGGTGGGAAGCGCGTGTTCTAACCACTGGGCCAACCTGACTCCCAACTCTGGCTCCTTTTCAACCTGCTCTAGGCATTTGGTTTGCATAATAACAACAACGAGCACTTTACTTTATGTTCAGCGAGTGTTGCTGTGGTTATTAAAAGTTCTAGCAGCCTTTTTATGATATTCACAAAAATATCTGGAGCCGCTAAAGCAATTCTGTCAAAAATAAGACATTTTGTCTCTCATTTATCCTTTTCTTACTTATGGTCTTATAATCTGCATGGATAACGCATATCCTACAAATATTAATCCACTATGTGTTCTGCAAGAAAAGGCCGCATCCGCACTCAATTTGATGCCCATAGCGCTCCAATATTCTGCAATCTGAACCTGCCCAATCTATTTGACCATGTAAAATTTCATAATGCTGTGTTTATTCATTAGTATTTGTTAAACAAATTGCCTAATGTCTTTGATTAAATTTTCACACCTGTATCTGCATCATTACAATACTCGTTTATCGGTCGCCAGGAAATTATGTTTTTCTTTGCCACAAATTCGTACTAACTATGGCAAATTCAATATTCGTTTTTTCTGCTACAAAGATTTAAAAGGATATTGAAGAAGACCTGAAAATCCTCCCTTTCCATTTTTTTAAGACTAAGGTAAACTCTCCGGCCTTATAAATTCTAAGGCCCAGGTTAAACGTCGATCTTAGCATGCGTCAAACGAAATTGCTCTTCTGGTCGACCAAAATTAATTACGTTCGACTCTTGAGTCAAACGTCGCTCCTAATTCAGTCTATCGAAATGTAGTCAACAGAAAATTGTAAAAAAGCTCACGTTGAGGCTGGAATATGCATTATCATAATTGTTTTTATTTATGAATTTAATTCGACACATGCTAATATCGACGTTAAACCCAATGTCGATCTTACGCCATTCTAATCGACGCCGCACGTCGATTAGAACGACTGAGTCGATCGAAACTCAATCCGTCGATCTTAATTGGGACAAACGTCGAACTTATCCTGTGCAAAAAGGTGCAATTTCGTTCGACGCATGCTAAGATCGACGTTTAACCTGAGCCTTACGTAACAAACTGATAAAGCGTCTTAGCTTAGTAATTTTAACCTGTAAGTCTCTTTTATTCGAATTTTTCTGTCAAATATGAGTAAATGTGCATGTTTTTCTTTTCTTTCTTTTTATATACTTTTAAATACATTTGTTGTTATTCATTTGTGCCATCCTAAACGTGACCCATCCTGATTCTATTAAATTATCCAACATTATGTGCCACCTAACTAGATTAATTTCGTAGTTATATTTAGGTGGCCTGCACCTTCTTCTGAACTTTCTTATGTTTCTTATTATATTTCCATGTTAATGTTAATGGTACAATTAAAGTGCTATTGTGTTGTTGTTGTTGTTGTTGTTAGAATGTCGCTGGAGTGGTGGATCAGCAATTTGTTTGAAATTCTGCATTTCTAATAATAAACAACTCATTTCTAGTCTAAGCCGTCTGTTCTCTATCTCAAGGAATGTTATTCTTTGCTCTAAGCATCTTTCTCTCTCTCGCTTCAGCTCACGCGATCTTTTTGCGGCAAGATTGTTTTTGTGGCGTCGTTGCCAATACTTGTCATCTTTCACCTTCATTGCTCTTACCCTCTCGCGACTTTTACTATACTTGATGGTGTTGTTGGATTCGCGTGGAAAATTTGCGTCCATTATTGTCTTCATCTCCTGCCGTGTTGGTGTATTTGGTACTGGTTTGTTGGCTGATTTGTTACCCTTTACAAAGCTTTCCTTTTCGATATCCGTCTTGCGGTTGCATACGCCCAAAGAGCTTTTAGATTTTGGGAAAGACTCGAGAGTTTGTAGCTCGACGGAACATTGAAGAGATTTCGGTGAAGCTGAGGTTTGGCTGTTATTTGCGACTGCCCTGGTGCCAACATTAGGCAAAAATTGGGGTAACTTTACGTGACTTTGGAAAAACTTGTGTTCTTCTTTTGAATTGTCATGGTTACACGCAGGTGTACTTAAGACTTTTTTGGACTTAGTACTGCTAGATTTCAAAGCATTGCTAGAATCCTCAGTTATATCTCCTGTGTTAAACTGGGATTTTTTGTCAGTCAGAGATGTCCAAGTTGATTGTGTTGCAAACATAGCAAAATACCAATAACTAATATGATTGTATTATTTCGCGGCCACTTTAAATTATGGATAGTATATTCGAGATTGCTTGTCAATAAAGGTCGTTATTTTGAGGTTAACTTTAAAGTGATCTGTTTTTGACCCGAAACTTCGTCACCAGATACAACAATGACATCCGAAGTGCGAGAAAAAACTGAAACCGGAACATATTTTTGCTGTTGGAAAACACTATTTTTTTCACTTTCGCTTGATGTTCATTCTTCTATTTCTAGCATCATTGGTTATTTTGGTGTATGATCAGTTTCTCGTTGAGTCGGTCATTTATTGCAGCATATGTTGTTTCACGGCCAGGAGAGGGAACATGTTATACACGTATCTTCGAAAAAATTTAGAATTTGATGATTCTTCGACAAAGTTAGTGACATTGATTCATTTCTCTTATTTGTTATCAATTATTTTGTTTTTATTACGGTGTCCATGCAAATTCTTTAATTCAGAAGCATTTTGTTGTTCTGATGCACATTTTGAATCATTGGTGGCATGATATTGCTGGACTGCGTGCCTTACGTAATGTAGCTAGAACTCTTATCTGGCAAGATCGAATTCTTTTCGTCTATTTCTATTTATACAGACAAAGAACTGTGTTTCGAGTCCCAAAATTATTTCTTTACATTATATACATTATACATTATACTTTATACATTATAACTATGTTTAAACTTCCGCTTTGTATTTGCTCTACTGGCTGACTTCCTTCCCGTAAATTTAACTTCTTGTTTAGGTAAGTTATTTTACTGACATTGTATTTTCGTACTCATTACGTACGAGGTTGAAAAACTATAGTTTCGCATTGGGCTATCGCAGTCTACTGAATGTATTGGGATGGTGTTACAGAACTTTATATTGTTACATTTATTTATTATATACCTGTGTATCAGTGCTGGTTGACCTAATCGGAAGTGGTTATCGCTCACCTTATATTTGGTAGTATAACTGCACGCAATTAAAGCTACCGTTGCCCAGCTCATTTAGAAAAGAAGGTAATAAATTATTATTATTATTATTATTATTATTATTGCTGTTATTGTTGTACATTTAAGTGATAACATCGTATATAGACAAGCATTGCATCTTTTTTATATATTTTATCTCGGTGGAAATATGACAGAAAATGTTACTGTTAGTAGCGAAATTTGTATCTGTATAGGTTGATAGTGTTACAACGTTAAATTATGTTCAAATGAGTAAAAATCTAAAATTAACTTCTAAAAGCTAGAAAATAAGAGACGGCTTTTCACTAAAGGAAAATGCTTTTTTTAGTCTTAAATAAAAGCCAAATAAGGACATCCTTTCTCACTTAGTGAAGTGCTTCCGATCCTCTTTACCATTTTTGAGTATTGTTTAAATTGATAATGTTACTTATAGAGAAAGTCGCTGACAAACCTGTTCCGGTATGCGATCGAAAGGGAATCGTACTTTGTTTTCGATAGTCTTCATTAATATCAAAAAACCCAGCTACTGGAAGATCATTTTATTCTTAAACTTGCTCCGATAATGGTGTTTTTACCACGGAGAACAACATTAGTCAATTTTAAGCCAAACATGATTCCCTATAAACACTGTCTTAAAACTTTATACTTTAGAGAATGTTTGCGTGAACTCGCGGATGTTGTCATCTTTTTTGTATTTGTATGAATGATTTTTTAAGCCGCATATGGAACTACTCATCTGAAGCGTAAATATCCCGAAGGTTTTCATGCATTGTTCGTGAACTACGAACCAACTTTTTGCAAAATATTGAAAAAAATAAAGTCAAACGTAAAACGAGAGTTCAGTAACGGAAAAAAAGCATCCTGACATTTCTTACATTTTTTTAGTAAAGAATTAAAAGTTCGTGACGTCTAAAGTACTTTATTTTAGGATCGACTTCCTTTGCTAAATACGTTTATACTAGAACGGTAGACACTAAAACGCGCTGAGAAGCATACGTTGCTAAGTTATGTAACTTCCTTCACATATTTTGAAGCCATATTCTGAAATAGAAGTTCTTAATTAACAAAGAGTGGGCGTAATACAATTGGTAAGTGCGCTGCCTTCTGTTCCGGAGGTCCCCAGTTCGATTCTCAGTGACTCCAACGTCTGTTTCGACTTTCTTCTGATCTGTGTAGCTTTAGCTTTAAATACCCGTAAAACGGAGCACTGACAGAGGGAGGCGGTTAAGGGCGAACCGTTGGCTTTCATTGATACCAGTTACATGAACGGACGGAACTACGGACGTTAAATAAAAGTTGCCTTTACCTATACCTATACCTTTACCTTTACCTTTACCAGTACCTTTACCTTTACCTTTGACAAGAGAGGTTTTTAAAGTTTTTAAAGTACTGGCAGTGGCAGATCCACACCGGTTTCCACCGTTTGACAGGAATCGGTCAGATTTTTCATAACGGATAATTTAACTTGTTATGAGACTACTAACTGAAATAAATGCGAGAAGAGCCTCCTTTTACATCCTCAGGGAGGAAAGGATGCTCTGCAGAAACCGTGTAGAATTTTAGTTGCGCTTGTGCAGCGGTTGTTAAGAAACAAACTCGTTCCCGAGCTCACTCGTTTTTAATAAATGGTTCCGGGTCAATTTTGGTCATCGGGTACTTCCATTAGTACAGACGTGCGCATGAAAACCGTTTTAAACCAGTTAAAAACCTGAAACTTTGCTTCTCATTATCCAGATGATTGGATAGCGGCACTGCAATAGAAATACACGGTTTCTGCAGAGTCTCCTTTCCTTCTCTCGCCTCTGAGTAGGTAAAAGGAGGCTCTGCTCGCAGGGTTTACTGTACTTACTACTACACTACAATAGAAATACACGGTTTCTGCAGAGTCCCCTTTCCTTCTCTCGCCGCTGAGGAGGTAAAAGGAGGCTCTGCTCGCATGGTTTACTGTACTTACTGCTACACTACAATAGAACTACACGGTTTCTGCAGTGTCTCCTTTCCTTCTCTCGCCGCTGAGGAGGTAAAAGGAGGCTCTGCTCGCATGGTTTACTGTACTTACTGCTACACTACAATAGAACTACACGGTTTCTGCAGTGTCCCCTTTCCTTCTCTCGCCGCTGAGGAGGTAAAAGGAGGCTCTGCTCGCAGGATTTACTGTACTTACTATTACACTACAATAGAAATACACGGTTTCTGCAGAGTCCCCTTTCCTTCTCTCGCCGCTGAGGAGGTAAAAGGAGGCTCTGCTCGCA
>JAOEJH020390981.1:0-18915 GCA_025448215.2 Palythoa grandis
AATAATTCGTCTGTTTAGTGCGTCGAAAAGACGCACTAAACAGACGAACTAAAGTGGGTCTGTTTAGTGCGTCTGTTAGTGCGTCTCCGTATTTATACTGACGAATAATTCGTCTGAGACGAATAATTCGTCTTTCTGAGTAAATACGGCCAATTTTGCCTACATCTCATGTGGCAAGCGTTAAACTAACATCTTTATTTTAACTAAAACCTCGGCATGACACTAAGTAAATACCTGTTTCTAAAGATTACAACTTGCTAAATCTGAATTTTTTTTTCACAACGCGAATCACTCTTTTATTTTCGATTAAATTGGTGACTTTGAAATGACAGAGCGAGTAGCAACACTATACAGAATTCTTTCCCCACCTCTCTGGTTTTGTAACTAATTTTGTAAGAGTTCTAGTTTCATTTTTTTGTAAGCATTACTCTTTTTGATACACTAACTAACTATCTAAAAGTGCAGCTCATGTCATCATAATTTTTAGGAAGAAATGAAAAGCATCGAAATGCCCGAATTATTGCGAGCCATCTTGCGAAGTCGAATCGGTCAGAGATTCTATATTTTTGTCCGCACTTAAAACATAAGTTTCAGCTGGACGCCAAGTTCAAGCAGTTTACCTCTGAGCCACACCTGGAGAGACAGACAACATGAAAGAGTGACCACGTTGTAAAGTTTTGCATTTCCATTTGTAAACCCGAACTTAGCAATTCATTGATATCATAAACTTCTTGAAAATACATCATTAACTGTAAGGTTTTAGTCGATTAGTTATATCAAAGCTTCTGTCAAATCAGTTTAGATTGGGAACAAATATTCTTCAATTTTCCGTGTAATTCTGTAACTGTGTAACTGCAAAGTACTGTTCAGAGCTTCAAACTTAGACTGAATCTTCGACCTTATGGTACGAACTTCACGGTTATAAACGCAATTTAAGCAATTACGAAAGAGAAGATGAAAAAAATCAGACTTCATTGCTTATAACCTCGGTGCAAAGTCCGTCACAATAACTGTTAGACTGAACTGCCTTAACAAAAGCAAGACACCACGACAGCCTGGATTGACCAAATTACAAAATTTTCTAGGGCCTTTTCTTCACAGTGCTAAATTTAACTCTTCATTCCTCTAAATTCTATGGCATTAGAATAGAAACTACCGGTAAGGTGAAATGAAAACGCAAACAATACACGACGACTGAAACCTAACCCTGCTGGTCACCAAACTAATGACGCTACCAGAATCAGCATAAATTACATGCCAACAGTTTTTGCTTCGATTTGATAACCATTAGAAACCAAACTTGAAAAAATTTGGAGGCGCGAGATAAAGGGTACTAAAAAAATTCAGGAAACCAAACTATACTTTATTATTATACACTTTTTTGAATTATGTCATTATCGGTATTCTCTTCAACTCAATTTTGGTAAACTTAATTAATAAAAATGCATGCCATTTTAAATATTTCGGAGTACCATTTGAATTTCTGGTCGAGTGACGAGCATAACAAAGATTCTATTTTTGATCAAAACTTCACTTGATGAATTCCGAGCTATTTAAAACTTTTCCGTCTGACGCGGGTGCTTGCTAAAATACTCAAAAAAACATGCACCCTTTCTAAGACTAAGTTAATCCTCAAAATGCGTGCAGTTCATATAAAAACAGCTAAAAAATTGTTCTACACGAAAAGGGCTGATCTTCGATAAGGTTCTTTAAAATAAAAGTCTCCCTAAAATATTACACTGTTATATATCATAAAAACATAGCCGTATCAAACTGAGGACTTTAAGATGTTCCAATCTTGCACGCTTGATGACGATATCTCGTTGGATTCTATGCTATTCGCTCTAAAATTTCTTTGTGGTTGCAAAGCTTTGCAACGGAATGAGAAAGAATCACTTGAATGTGACTAAGTCAGTGTACATTATTAGCTAAATCAAATGCTACTTTGATTTTTGAATTCTGAATTCTGAATTTTTTATTTCAACACGTGTTGGTGTTTTCCAAATCTGAGCCCTTTCAAGTAGTGCTGACTAATTTTTATTATTTTTGTCAGTCGCTGAGACTGTTGAGTGTCTGTCGGCGGTAAACTGACTATTTCGATTCAATTAGCGAGGAACGCATACGAATCACAAAACAAAGTGTTCGGATTAAAAGATATCCAGTTGGAAGTTAAATTCTCTCTCTGATCTCTTTATACAAACAAAAGTGAACAAAAATTAACAAATGCTCACGAATTGCATTTTTGGATGACGCCATAAAGACGGGTTCAATCTTTACATTAGGTCTAAAAAGTTCTTTAAGTATTCACCAAGTATTTACTAAGCAAACAGCAAGATATTTGCAGCTCCAGCTATCATTACTTCCACTATTATTATTACCATTATAACGCACATTGAGAAAATGTAACAAAATTCCACCATAACTGGATTACTGGAGAAGAAATCAATATTTCCGAATGATAACTCTATCAGGAAGTCGTTACGGCGAGGTTACGGCTCTTAGAGAAATTGGTACCTTGTAAATTCAACTATAGATATGATCACTTGCTAGTTATACTAGCATCCAATATCATCAAATATAACAACAGGGTACCAGTGGATACAGACCATTTCGTAATTAATAGGGAAAAGGCCTACGTTTACAGCCATCAAACCTCGATTCTAGATGCAAGAATTACCACATGCGTCTCATAGAATAGACACAGTCGTACGTACTCTTTGCTAAATTTGGCAACGATGAATTGAACTTGGCACTTTCAAGTTCGTACATGACGCTACACGTCTTAGTTATTCACTAAATGCCTTGTTAATGAACAGTATAAACGAGAATATCTCTTATGAGTGGCATGAAGGTATTATTATCCATAAGTATTGATAGAAAAGCTTACAAGTTTGTAATGTCCCAAAGATTAGCAGGATTAAAACATAAGGACCCCACAAAATTAACACATCGTATGTTTACATTTTTGCTTTCTATGAGACTTTCCTGTTTAGATTTGTGAGAAAATATGACTTTGCTTTGTTTCGTCGCCTTCTCCTAGTTCTCTTTGTTTATACTTTGTGGTAGATTTCCACTGATGACTCATAACGAGAACTAGCAAAGATATTTACAGTAATTATAAACAGAAGTCTCAGAAAATAGAATTCAGTTTTGAGTGGAGCTCTTTTTGTGCGAATTTATGAAGAAGGGAAAAACCAATAAAAATAAGCTGTCATACATTTACGTTTTAAAATAAAAGAAACAGATGCTTTTTCCAGTTTCACATATATATATATACACTGTGTATTTGTTATTTCTGCCAGTAAGGCAGGTCTAAAAGAACCAAAGAGGTTGTTTTAGACAGATTACAAGTTCTAGTAGCAGCAACAATAACTACAACTCAAGCGGCTTTGAAAGTACGTTTAATCAACTGAGTTTTACAGCTCAATGTTTAGGTTGGTAATTTTGATAATAAAGCAGTGTGAATACTGAGTAAGTCTAAAACTGAAGCTAAGCATTTCAGACGCAATAACTAAAAAGGGAAGGTGTTGGGAGAGGGTCGTCATGAGGACCTCATCCGATGCGTAACTGTGAACCAAACAATCCACAAAGAAATGTACATAGAAATTTTGAGAGAGCAACTCACTTTCTTAATATTTCAGTTATTCCTTTCCGCTCAAGCAACTTTCAGTCTGAGCCAATCAAACAACTTCTGAGTCTTTAATGACTTGAAAAGAATGTGCATATTTGATCATAAACCCATTGTGGAAGCAAGTTGAAAAACGACTAAACAGAAAGTACGGTCGAATTATTAACAAAAATGCATTTCGTAACTGATATTTTAAAAAATTAGTTTTATGGGTTGAGAATAGAGTCTTGTGAAAAGAAAGAGTTTGAACTATATATGAAGATGTGTGGGATGGGGCCTTTTGGCTGTGTGGTCGGGTGTGTCCTAGTTTTAAGACATGACAAATACTGTACTTTAACATGGAAAAAGCGTATTACTTAAGCGTGCTGGAGCTAACTTTAGTGTAAAGATGTGGGTGTAAGTTTAAGATATCAAAGAACAGAAACAACCCGCATCAAAAAATTTTGTTGCTGGTAAATATTTGTAACCTAGCAACACAAATGTTTTTTCTAAAATTAAATCTCTTTAACGAGGCAAGTCGGCACAAACAATTCTAAACAGTAGTTAAAAGCGACGTTCCTCACATTACTCCATTTTCAACCCTGTCATTAACTTGTTTCTAATTATAGAGATTCATCCAAATTTAATTCCCCATTTTTGGCAGTTTGTCCAAAAAGTATTCAAAGTTCAGAGTAATTTTTCTTATGGAATTTTGCTTGAAGCTTAAAACGTGTTATTAAGATTAAAAGTGTTGTGACAGTGTCCGGACTGATCACCCTTCGTGTCCCAATGTTTATCTTAAACGCTGATAACACGACCATGTAACCGATTTGAATTATTTAAATTCAAATAAGTTGCTTCTCTTGTCAGTGGATTTTAAGAGGGGAGACTTTACTCTTAATAGCTTTAATGGCAATAAGATTTTAAATATAAATGCGGTTTTCTTTGAGTAAGACATTAAATGACTTCTCGAATAACATTACTGCATTCTTTAGTGTAAGCTTTAACACGAATAAAACTTAAGGACGGATTTTGTGAGTCATCTACTGCACTTAAAACGTAAAAAAAGAACAAAGTAGAAACAAGAGCTCTTCCCGCTACGAATATAAACTGACTGGCGCCCAGCGAATGAATTCAACGGTGTCGAAGACGTCAAAACATGTCAACCGACCCCCGACAAGAGAGGTTCTTATCACTTAAGGCCATTTATTTGCGCTCAAGCATAATGAAGGGATACTCGGGTTACAAAATTTATCAAAAGGCCTTCTAAGGTTTCCGCTATTACCGTTTAGAAGATACACAAAAACACGGTTAGTTAAAAGACTTTTATTACTCGCCGCATCCATTTGTAAGAAATGAAAATCCGGGAACGATGTCAGAACTATTCGGTCAATTTGAATCAACGTGAATGCCACTGATTAAGTTAAAAATTTCCTAATGCGTGCTTGAGTTGTAATTTTATGCCACTTTTATAAAAATGTCAAGCGTGAATTGAGGTCCCTTTTCTGTTGAATGCTGTTCGAGGTTTTCAGTCTTTGGTGCGTCACCTTACTGCCAGTATATCAATCTTTCCTTTACAAATCACAGCTATAATGGGAGTCAGACATTTGATAAAAGTTGAGACTTTAAACTCACAAAAAGGGCAACTGTGTAAGCATGATGCTTTTAAATTCATCCAATCTCCGTCGCGTGCATCTAACTTAAAATAGTCACTGTTAATAACATGTGTTTTGACATGTGCTTTACTGATAAATGCTATTCAATCTGAACAATGCATCTTTTGTAACTTAATTGCTTTATTTAAAAAGACATGACCATTAAACAAAGCCTGTCGATACAACCGAGCTATTGAACTTTTGTGTGAAAATGTTTTAGGTAAATAGAGCTGGAAAGACGGAGCGAGTTTCAAAGCGTGGATATCAGGTTGATTTTCCCAAGAGCCCCGACCGCGAGCTGTCTGGCTTGGTGCCACAGCCTGTCAACAGGAGAGATAGCAGAGTCTGATAGCCCTTCATCACACCAGGAAAACACCCCGCCCGATCACGAAACGCTATCCCTTCTTCTTCTCGCTACATGTCCAAACAGACATAGTACAGTACATTGTGTACATATATTGCATACGCAGCGTTTAGACTGCGCCACTTCAATGCTTTGTTTTGTACAACAGTCCTAGAAAGGAATCCTCGAGAGGTTTTCTTTGTCTTACACCTCTTTCCTTGTCCACAAAACTTCACCTGTCCAAAGTCTGGATGGCGTCATTGTCATTGAATAAAGGCTGGCGTGCATTGCATGAAAATAAATTCTAAACTAAGGCAGCGAAAGTCGCATCCCAATGTGTGTACATGTAAAAACCCTTGTTGCTACCAATGCGAAATGGGAATACGATTAGTTTAAATAATCAAGTCTCTGCTATGAATAATAAAAATTACACCACCATTGCATATGTTATAGCGCGTGCTTCTTCTCCAGTTTCGTTCGAATTTTGCTTACTCGTCTCAAAAACCCCCATAAACAGTCCGTTAAGTGGGAAATGGAGACAGCGTACTTGAATAAATTGTGGGTTTCATTTGACGGTTTTAATTTCTTTGGTTGATATACAGTTATCTGAGAAGTTACCCGCATGTAAAACGAGAAACCGCTGATGGCAGTTAACAATTGGTGACAGTATACTCCGGCAAGCAACGATGCAAAAAGATAGCGTTAATCTCTGTATAACTACAGCATTTTACTGACTTCCTTTACCTAACTGTCCGCGGGATTCAGTTATCAATTAAGGTATACAATTGTTTTGGCAGTGTTAAGAAAGCTTAGCTGAGGGCACGTAAAATATACACAGTTTGTAGGTTTAGGTTGGCAAATGTATACAAAGGAATTGATGGCCCGAGAATACGACACCCTGAAAGAAAACATTTGCACGCTCATCTTAATGTGACCCTTGGATATAGGACGTTTTATTGTATGTACTGTTGAATGGCGTTTTCTTTTAGATCAGAGTATGCACTGAAGAAAAAGCATGTTTCAACTGATTCTCGTTTGAGATGCACGAATGAAATAATCAAACGATTTGAAAAATTTATGTCGCTCTTACCAGTTCTGGTGAAAACCCTTCGGAAAAGTAAGAGTCCCACAATACGTTTTCTGAATTTCTAATTGAATTCAAAGCTTAAGGTGAATTACTTTTTAGTTCTATTCTAAACATACCCTTAATTAATACTTTTTACAATAAAATGATAATTTACAAAGCATATGTTTTTTGGCGCAATACATCGACGCCATTTCAAGAAACACCATGAACAAAGAAAACGTTTCAGTCTCGTTTGAACCGTCTTTTGCGGTATTTAGTCTATTACAGGCTTAATATACAAACGTATGGGTCCGTGAACTTGCTTTCAAATAATGGAAAATTAATTTTAAAGACCTACTAGCGAATTCGTAAGAGTCGTAAGCATATGGTTCTCTGTTAGTCCGTGGGTGAATTCAGTGGTCACTGGCGCGACAGGGTCTCCATGCACTCCTAACATCGTTGGATCTTCAACTTCCAACTTTACAGGAACACCAGAAGGATCTGTCAGACAACTCGCAAAATCATGAGGAAAGCATGGCTTCTTCATTTCTTGTAAGATTGTCTGTCCTTTATCTGGCGTCAAGACTTTGGCATTTCGCATGTCCGGATTCGTTGATTCCCTGAGCGGAGATCAAAGTAAGAACAGACATTCCATAAACAATCGGTCACGATCGGAATGGATATCAGGCGAAGACATTTTTCTCGTTCGTGCGGATAAAAGCGATCCCATATCACGCACTAGTATATCAAGTATAGTTTTGCAACAAAATATAGGCCCCATAATTGCTAGTCATTAAATTGCACCATATATAATATGATATCGAGAAGTTCCACGTAAATTTCATTCCATTTCATATTAGTGTCGTTCATGGCTCAGAAACAAAAATATAGGTTTAAACCGTCATCATCCGTAGCTATCTCTTGTTGTGCTAACTTTACAATTTTGAACCGGTAGAGGGGAAATGCCCTTGAATAAAAGAAAATCTGGTAAGAGCACGGCAAATCTAACGGGACAAAAAAAATTAACAGTGTGTTATTTTTCGCAACTGAATAAATTTGAATGATATGAAGAACTAGTTTAAGTTGCTAAATCAACTTCCGTCTTTCGAGTATTTCAATACATTGCGAGATTGTAAAACAAATTTACTGAACTTAGTGGCGTTTAAAGTTTACATTATCATGGGATGAAAAATACTTAGATGATATGGAGTCCGGCAGTTAATGTCATCATCGGAACTGCACTGGTAAACGAAGGGGGGGATGTCATTCCCGATGTAAGGCGACGAAATAATGATCCGTTTTTTTCCTTACCTTATTTTTGCTTCTGCAGCACGATCCCGTTGTCGGCGATTTTTGAACCAATTGCTGACTTGAGTTGTAGTTAGACCTGTGGCCTCAGCCAACTCTCGTTTCTCGCGAGGGGAGGGATATGGGTTATGAGAATACCATTCCCTTAGAATGCTGCGCGACTTCTCTTTGAAACAATAACTTGTCTCTTCTCCGTCCCAGATTGTTCTTGGCAAAGGGAACTTGCGGCGGACACGGTATTTACCAACTGCTCCAAGCGGCCGGCCTCTCAGTTTTTCCGCTTCGATGTAGTGTGCCTTTAACCAAAGCGACTGCAGTTTTGGATGCGAATTTGAGGAAAAGTTGTTGTTTTCTAGAATGCGATACAGCTCCTGGAAGTTTCCTTGATGGAAAGCCACGATAGCTTTGGCTTTTAGCACGCTCTCGTTTTTTTGGATGGTTTCGCTTTCTGGGAGCGACCATAAAAATCTTCCTAAACGTTCAATGTCTCCACTTTGTTGGAGGACCTCGCAAACGCAGGCCACTTGCTCTGGAGTGAAACTGAATGAAGGCAGCATATTGGGTTCTCGAGGACGGGTTTATCCTTTCAGCTCTTTGTATTGTCTATTTGTCTGAACGTAAGACGACACACTATATAGTTGCGTGGAATCAAATTGCGCACGGTTAAAAGCAAATGTCACCTACTAACAATCAGGCAAATTCTTTTTTCTGGCGTGACATTGTCATTATTAAATTAAGATTAGGACTTGAGCGACGAATGCTGATTGGCCAAGCACTACCGTCCAGATGGTTTTATATTTTCACAGGAGATGCTAGATCAAATCAGATGTCAATCTATCTCTAGTGTTTTCAAAGGGTGACTTCCGTTGTGGCACGGGTACTTCAAGGAAAGAGAATCCTACCCCGACAGTGAGTCCCCAACACTGCACTGTTAGGTTAGAAGCTAATTGAAGGTGAGCGATCGCTAATTTAAAACACTGTATAGAAAATATTTTGATAGCAATAATATCTCAAGATCAAATTTCTTTCCGCCTCACCATTTATTATAGAAACTTTCAAGACGCGAAATGCCAAAGAAATACTCATTTTATTACATCAGGCTATTAGCCGAAAAGATGCTAATTTAAGGGCTAATAATATAATGTGAGATTGGTGTGAACAAAAGAGACTGCTTGTTGACTTTATATATTTATAGAACAAAACCTGACAACTAAACCAATCAACGAATTGCGCGCCAAACAACAATACAAAAACGATAGCTACAGATGGCCCCCAGATTGTCATCGCTTCATTCTAAATCCTAATGAAAGCTTTTGGCTTTCTGCAGCGCTTGCAGTAAGTTCAAGCTGAAAAGATTCAAGCAATAAAAACAACCTTAGTTTTTTTAGTGTGTTCTTTATTAACTTGTGATGTAATTAAGGCAGATTAAAACAATGAAAGCCTTCGTCAAACTTTCATCACATTCCTTTTATAAAACTTTAAATGATGTTATCAAAGGAAGGAATAAGTTTCCATATCAAACACGAACAAGAAATATAAACTTAATCTTGTTGCTCTTGCCACCCCCATACTATTCTCAATTTCACAACCTTTGCTGTGGGTATATATAATAATAAACAATTTGAATCATCTATTTTCATCCAACAATTCATTAAGGTTTCAAATACAGACAGATTTTTATGGCATCTAGGACCCGTTGCCCTGGGAAAGCTTTTTAAGGTTATCTTTTTTGCATTGTATTAAAAAGGGATACGCATAAAATCATAAATACTGGCAATAATAACGAATCTATTACACGCAAATCATAAAAACCGTTTACGGAAAAGCAATGACCACCGCAGATATCTCAGTCAAAACTACTTGCGGGGCATTGGATTCTCTTTAGCCTTAGGGTCGTCAGATCTCAACTTGTGTGTTTTAAATTAAATCTTTGATTCTTTATGAAAGAGGAGACCTGAGGAAAGTGTTTAGATTGCTCCAAGAAACGCCAGCCCATCTAATCTGCAAATCTATACGTAGCTATAGTTGTGTTTACACACTTTTCAGACACGCTTTGACCAAAACACTAACGAAACTTTCTAAAAGATTCTAATTAGTAAAGATGTTCGGTAATAGCCCTCAATGAAATAAAGGCGAAAATTTCAATAAAACTGTTTGTAGAAATAAGAGAAAACTTAGGGGTATCCATTCTATTTTTTCCACTCGTTTGTTTGCGGTGTGTTTGCCTTTGTGAGTAAACTATCTACCATAGATTTTGAGACTTAAGAATAACAGAGGAAATGGCGCAAATTTAAAACTTTTCACATCGGTTACAGTGAACTTCTAATTAATGTGAACCGGTAAAACAACCAGAACTCAGTTGTTTCGAGGGAATACTCTCTAATTTTATTGGGAAAATGATCAAAGAAAATTTCATGCAAAATGTTTTAATGCAATAAATGGAACTTTTTCTTTCACATCTCAATACATCTCTGGAAAAGTAAGAAGTGTGCAGTGACAGAAACCGTTTACAAAATCCAACAAGAGTGGATACTTTTTTCTAAAAAGTTAGAGAATATATCTGTTTTTCAACCTCACCAAACAAGTAGTAATACCGTCGACAAACAAAAGCTCGCTCCCAAATGGTTCACGAAACTGATCACGTCTACAAATACTGAAGAAGTTACAAGAAAGTACATTAATAAACCAAAACTCTTTCAAACCAGCTGAAAAGCTTTACATTCTTTCTTGTTTCTGCCTCCGGGTATCTGACCACCTGTATTATAACTGACCTGCTCCGTGTTTGCTGACCCGTCTTCGGAAATTATAAAGAAAAACAATTTATTAAAAACATCTTGACTGAGATATCACTATAAAAACTTCAGTTATCGTTTTATCAAGTGTTGGCGTTTTCTGGAAAAATATGCCACATATATCAAGTTATGGGTGAATATAATTACTGCCTCAGATTGAGAAATCCCATGTTAATCTCAACCATCCTGAAACTCCACAATCATAACGACGTGTCAAAGTCTATCTGTACTAAGATACACATCTCAAACCTTTCCTTCCTCTTGAAGGCGAGAAGGTTACTACAATTAAACTCTCGAAAGCATCTTTTCCTCCTTCACCCACCACAAGTGAGATGAAAGATTGAAATTCTATTCGTTTATCACCGCCACAATCAATATTCTAAAATCTCATCATAAAATTAGAAAATGCGAGGGGGGACACAAATATGCAATACTAATGGTTCTGTTCAATGAGAAACAGGTCGTCCATGGTAGATTGGAGTTATTTGTGATTCAGTTTCGTGTCAATTCGCTGAAATATTAACAATATTTCTTTTACTGTTTGAGAACACTGCAGTTTTAAAAAGGAGTTCAGCAATATTCTGCTGGATAAAGATTTCAGGCTACTTACAAAATCAATTTTCAAGTTCCCACATGCACTTCATACTATCATGTTACTACATGCAACAGAGCATCTCAACCTAAAATATCTCTCAGTTGCTAAAAACGTGAAACAAAAATTTTAGAGGGAGCTTTTACCTTTTAGAAAATGACAGCACGAAATTAATTTAGGTCTTGTGAGCGATCTTCACCAGCATTTCATAAAATGTAATCCATACCAGATATATTTCCAAACTGTAAATTAGTAACATAGATAAGCGAGAACCTATAGTTTTTGCCGTGATAAACGTACCAGTTAATCTGTTCCAAAGTTCATCTTATTTGTCATTATTTGCCGAAGTAACAGTTCATGTAACTGATGGGAATCTTATTAATTACTACTTCTAAAAGTGCAACAGAAAAACTATTGAAATGGTGTTGTATTTAACTACGCTGGTGCCAGTATGACGCTGCCAGTACAAATCTTTAATTGCCTTTAACTTTTTTAAGCTTTGATGCCGGGTGGTAACCAGACAACGATGAAACACTGAAACTGTGTTACAAACCCCATAAAATGAGTAACCTCATTGTATAAGGTTGACATATGGAAATCTTGGGTTTTCAAATACTGTAGTTGAAAAATACTTAGTTATTATTAATAAAACAAGAAATTTAAATGACCGATGCTAGAAGCGATTTCTAAAGTAAAAAATGGGTGTCTTAGATTTAGGAAGTCCTTTCATTTGCACTGATGTTAATATACCTAGTAGTGTTTAGGAGTGATATTACTGTTA
Organism: Palythoa grandis; assembly: GCA_025448215.2. Lineage (NCBI taxonomy): Eukaryota > Metazoa > Cnidaria > Anthozoa > Zoantharia > Sphenopidae > Palythoa > Palythoa grandis. The sequence continues at coordinate 12,145 of JAOEJH020390981.1, forward strand.
TTAATGGCCATGTGCTCGTTGATTTAGGTACACTACAAAAATCTTTCCTGACAGGGGTTTTTCATTAATCATTATGTTGCCTGCTTTGCTGTTAATCGGGGAAAGCATTCTGTTTTTGGCTAGTTCAATGTCTGCATCCTTACGTCAAAAATATGGCTAGTCATGGGCTTTTGTGGTCAGGGAAATAAAATGCTCAGAGATGCCACAAAAAAAAGCTGAAGTCGGCTATTTCAGACTAAAAAATCCACCCTGAGCTACGGTAGCTATATTCTCTTCCTAAATCATCTCTAAAATTAATTTATATCTTCAAGCACAAAGCCAAATAAATTACCTCCGATTTTATTGAACAAAAGTCAAATCTAGATTTATGAAGGAGTGTTTAAGTTAATTCTTTGAAGTTCATTACTCATAAAATCAAGAAGGCCTGTTCCTCAGTTTTTATGAAAGTTCGACGATGTACGCTTACCATTTTTTGTCAGCCGAAAGTTCATTTCGGTCAAGTTGAAGTTGAGAGATGTTTTTGAACGCTCCTTTAACATAACAAACTCTTTTTTAAACTTGAATTTGTGTTAATAAAACAACCAAAGTAAAAAATGATCTGAAAAATGAAGGATAAGAAACACGAGGTACTTTTTCTTTTATGAAACACTAACTATACTGGACTATTACGTTTCAAGAATGTTCTGTATGCTGAAAACCTCAGCACTTTGTTTACAAGGGAATTTTCTTATTTTAACCAGCTTTTATCTCGTCTCGTGTCAGCCTCCCAGGAAGGGTAAACACCGCAGCAATTTCATGTAATTGAAATAATAGAATTCTTGCATGTTTAATTCATTTCAGCTTTTAATGCTTGAAAAGAAGAATTCCACAGAAAGCTTGAGTCTGCATTGCTTACATGAATAAAACATATAACAGCAGCTTCCCTTTGGTCAGACAAGAAAAGGGAATATCAAGAAATAAATACTATAAGATTCAATGTTTTGATTTCAGTACAGACCGCAACAATATGTCTGAAAAGGCCTGTCGTTTGAGCTTTCTATAAAAACAAGGTCACTTCCACCTAACTAAACTCAAAGCTTAAAAATAAATACTACTTAACTTTTATAATATCGGAGATGAACTGTAGTTAGGGGTTAAAATAACCCATAAATGGTGAAACCCATGCAGAGAAATCAATTTAAGAACTTAGCACAAAACTAACAGAACATAAACCATGATGAGCAGTAAGTACTCAACTGAGTTCTTACTGGCTTATACGAAATGATGGGAATCTCACTGCATTTGGACGTGGTATTACAAGTAATTCTATTTGTTTTTGTAGTTTTCACCAAACTGTGAAACTGGTGTCCTCTTTGCGGTTATTGAGATTTCAGTGAAAAGTTTGGGCTGTTCACATATCCGTCGCATCGATGTTTATTCAGGCGTTGTTTCAATTTTATTTTCTTTTGTTTTTAAGTCCATTGCAAACTATTATTAAGTTTTGAGCTTACAAATGAAACTATGTCCTCACCGTTCGAGTGCTTTGATGTTTTCCAAGTGTTCTACATTGAATTCTTCATACAACAATAGGCTCTTTAAATTTAACATCTTTGAAAAACTAAGGGAAAACACATAAAAGAAGTAAGGTGGCACCATCACTTTTTAACCCCCTTGAACTCTCGTCGACCGCCACAAAAAGGCGACTCGTTTTGACATTGTAGACATACAACTCTTTAGCAAAATATTAAACGAAAAAGATTCTTCTTTCAATGCCTTTGTCCTCATCAAAAGTTGTCTTCACATGTGTTTCTCGTAAACAAACACATGGCATAAAAAGAAAGAGATTTGCTGAATTCTAGGTATGTAGACCACGGCTTTTGTTCAATAGAGCGAACGTGACGGAAGGGTTTGGGGCCAATCGTTTTACTTTATAAGCAGAATGGATAATGAATACTAAATCAGTTGATGACAGATTCATCTTTCCTAGTGTCAAATGCCTTGCAAATTGAAAATTGCATCAATTTCGAGCTAAGCATATAGCAACCCGTTTCCTACTAAAATTAATGGATTTTTCTTAAATGTTCAATTACAATATATATCGCTCTATAACTTATTTGTTATAAAAAAAGTAAAGCTAACAAATCGAACTAAGAGACAAGAAAAAATAACACGAGCAGAAATTGGCAGTTAATGGTTTTCTACAACTATAGGGCGAGTCAATATACATAAAGTATAGGCTTGTGTGTCTAATATGGACTATATCCTCAAAAATGTAGGAACTGAGAACACTTTTAAAAATTAAAGGCGTCAAGTTTGAGGCCGTGATTTGTCTTAAGGGCATCTTTTCGCTCTGGTTTAAGTCTTTCTCCATTTCTGTATTATCATTCTTCTACACACTGTTTACATTAAGCTAGTATTTTCAAAATCTTTGCGTGCGACTGGACTGTTTTCCTTGAACATGGTCCATGTTCAAAGGACCTGCACAACACACAATTCTACATCGACAAATAAGGATACAATAATCTTGGAAAATCAAGATTTTTGCATATATAAATAAAAAATGTTAGTATTACTCAGTCAGAACTATACGAAAGAAATCTACAGTATTTCTCCAAAGAAACTGAGAATAAAAATTTTAGTAAACCATGCAGATTTGCAGCTACAGAGCAAGTGATGATTTGTGCTGGCGGAAATGTTTACAATACTGTATAATTTTCCTATATATGTCAATAATTTCAATCGATAAATTAATTTCATACGTTGGCTGGCGTGGAATTCAAAAGAACATCAGGATTTTTTTAATTGTGTTAACCATGGAGCTTGGTTTAACATTATGAAAGTTAATCAATTTATTGCGCCGAACTTGATAAAACATTGTGATTGTTTAGACAACTTGGGACTGGAAGGTTACACAGTCACTTGGCTGTTTTTCATTGTTGTACTGAATGAAAGCTAATTTTCTGACACTAAAGAGGCCAGACTTAGTTTATATTAATTTTTAAAGCCCAAATGTAGGTATAAGTTTGGCATTTTAATACGGTCTAGAACTCATAATTTAGTTCCAAATGAACAAACAGATCTCTAAAATGTGCTGTGAATACAATTCTGAAGGAAAAGCGTTGCCATCTGGAACACGCTTGACGTTAGAAAAGACATACCAGCTAAGACTGTAGGCTGATGAACCTCACAACGGCAACAAATCCACCAATTAGAAAATGGAATCTCTTGGAAAAGAATAAGAAAGCTGTTAAACTTTGGCTTTACATCCAGGGCAAGCACAGCTATGGTTTAGGTTAATCTTTAGGGCCGTATCGATTTCATATGGATCATAAATATACCAAGTTGTAAATGATTTTGATTATTTTTGAACTGCCCTCCGGAAACCAGAGCTCATCGCGTGCGGGCAAGTTGTGTTTTAGCTCTGTAGGAGAGAAAGCTGATTCGCAAGATATCAGGTTCTCGTGACCTTAAATAAGACAGCAGGACATCGCTCGATTTACCTTGGTCAGTGGCTCATTGACGTCCTTAAAAACGTACAAGGATTTACATTTTGCGACATCGCGCTAAGCCACCCATGAGCGTGTTTAAAAAAACTAACAGCAGTCAACACTGGCATATTGACCATTCTTCAAACCAATAGTACAAACAAAGATCTAACTCTGACTGATATTTGAATCAATAAACCTGTCAACGCGACTAAAGCAGAAAACGTTCAACAAAAAAGCAAGAAAGATAAAGAACAAACAATATTTGGGCAAGGAAAAATTGTGATTAGATAAACTTCACGCAGTTTCCTAGAAACAAATTCTGCGAGATGATAACTGATCAATGAGATTGTTTGCGTAGGGCCAAATTCAAACCTTTCTCATTGATACACCATGATATAGCATCAGCTCAACCAGCGATAAACAAATGAGTCGTAATATATTTTAGCTAGTATTCTACGAGTCATCTAGAAAAAATCAAATTCTCTGAAAATCGCAGACATTTCCGAAGTGATCTCTGATTTAGTCAATGCTGATTAACCATACTAAGAACCCCTGACATTACAATCCCTTCAGAAAACTTTACATACACCTTCACTATTAAACATACAACTCTAGTATGTAAAACGTCTCTTTCAAACAAAATGTGATTTAAAAACAACGATATAGAGGCATTTAACAAAGTAGGAGGCATTATCATTTTGACCATTCTAGCCTTCGTTTTGGTAGAACCAAGTTTGAGTTGTTTGAGTCAGAATTTTTACGAATTATCAAACAAAATATCAGTTTGCTTAATGAGACACAAACAGAGAGTTCTAAAGGCGTATCAAGTAATATATCACCGCTGAAGTCGTAAAATGAACATTTCATTATAGTGTTTTCAAATAACAAGATATACCATGCATATATGGCTACATCAATGCTAACTACCTGGGGAACCAAAATCTTGAGTAGTTTACCTTTTAATGTTTAGTCTGCTGTAGTCTTAATGATTATTATTATTATTATTATTATTATTATTATTAATGATTGAATTTCATGATTTTTGGAAAAAATCTATAATAAACATGATAAAGCATTTAGAACAGCAAGGATTTAAGATATATGAATTTCAATTTTAGGATTTAAAGTATTCACGATCTTTAAGAGTCACACCAAGCCCTCGCTACCTGGATTCAATACCGGTAACCCATAAAAGCTTAATATAAAACTCAAAAAAAAGAGATTTAATAAAGACTCAGCTGTCACTGTGGACTAGAATCTACGTTCGTACTGAAGTTTATTGCTTTGATTGCATATGAACAAATTGAACATCATTTATAATATAAACCGCTAGTTAAATCCAATAACGCTTTCACAACACCTGTTTATACATCATAATGCGACTTTTTGAAAAGCAAATTTAAAAAAATTGAAGGCACTGCTCTGTTATGCCCAACCTGATTTTTAATGCTGTTTATTCGCTTTCACTGGAGTTTGACTTGTTTTCACTTTTGACTTTGACATCGAGTTTTTGATTGCCTTGTAAAAAAAGTGATGCTCTAAATTTGGTCTTTTTTATAGTTATTTTTTTTAAATAATTGTAGCTTTAAAGAACTGGGGTGGATCACAGATATGACGAACATAAATTTAAAACTAATAACTGATCACGAGTGCGGTACCCGAACGAAGACGAACTAGAAAGAACAAATGTCGTTCTATTTCGAATTAGTTCAGTAATCTATATGCTACATAATGATAATTAATGCACTGCGTCGATGTTTCTAGAGAAACAGTTGTCTTAAAGATATAAGGTGGTACACTGTAAGAAAGTAAAGTTTACTGACGTTTCGGACTATAGTACTTTGTCGGAGTATAAAGTAAGGCATTCTTTATTCCAACAAAGGACTATACTGTCCGAAACGTCAGTAAAGTTCACGTTCTTATGGCGTATAGCACTTTATACCTTCAATAAAACTATATGCTGCATACATTCCCTATGAACCCTATTCAAAGCTCCATCGAACCTCACTTTTGAGTTTGTCCCAGACATGGCATTCTGAGTTATTCTTTCTCACGCACTAAGATTTGCCTAAGAACATTTATTGGGAGTAACAGTAAAATTAGTGCGGCTACAGCATGAATATCAACTACCACAAGTTATACCCCGAGTATGGATAAAGTCCTGAACTCTACCGAGACCAAAGCCTGAAGTATTGTTTACACTGTTTACGGCGATTACCATTTCAGATCAACTGCACAAGGTTTCGAGAACTAGGTGAATCTTATGGCCATATTACATGTATTATTGTGAAATGCCATGCACATTAAGGTTTGGTTTCTCTCTGACAGCATTGGAAAACTCTATTACGTTACATGAGATTGTTTCGACATCAAACTGGAGTGTGTATATCGTGAATGAGTAAACGAAAATATAAACTTTGGCTTAATACTGTTGTTTGTTACTTAGCAGTTTTTGTACAGTCAAGTACCTTTAGTTTAGAGAGCGTAAATGGACCTTATTCGATGGTCTCAATAATTTCCCCATACAGTGCTCTTATGAAATAAGATGCTTTGCTTAAGGCGAACATTCTTTCCTGTCTTTTAATTATTACCACCTCTGAAATAATGAATCTTATTTCCCAAGAGGACTGTATTGGGAAAATATTCAGGCCATCCGAATAAGGAGTATTTGCCGATCATTTGGTGGCAGATTAGATTGAAACTTATGAGTTTGTGCAATGTGAAAAAATATCGGCAAACCAGCCCGCACCAATACTAACATAATATTTTACAAGTCTAACCATATGAAAAAATATAGCATTTATTTTATTCAAGAATAAGCCAATGTGCAAAACGTGCACCGAAAGAAAATGAAAAAAACAAATGAATTCATGTATCAGTTAGAAAAATATCTTTTAACTTTAAGTAAATCTGCTAGAAAAATCATTACGACTAGTCATGCTAATAGAATTTTGCTTCCATTTTCATGTTTATGCTGAAGATGCTTGCAAAGCCTGACGAAAGAAATCTCTCTTCACTAATGTCAGTTCAGCGCTCACTTTGAAATGATTAGTTTCCTTCAAAATATGTTCTACCATTGTTGCCATAAAGCATATATATCTTAATTCGTGTATACTATTTCATTTCCTCAGCAAAAGCACTTTGCAAGGCCGGAAAATCGTTGTTCTAAGCCGTCCGAGCTTTAGAATACGAAAAATACGGCAAGAACCGCACGCAAGTCTAATAGGATACACGCTTTTTTTTATAAGAACAACTTTATAAGAACAACGAGGCTCAAATTTGCCGAAATTTAAGAACAATTTAA
>JAOEJH020390982.1:0-12449 GCA_025448215.2 Palythoa grandis
AATAAGTTTCAGCAGCTCACAAATCTGCTAAAACATGTGTTACAGCAGACAAAAACCTTCACTTTTGCCAGCAAAGAAAACTGATTTTAAAAGTTGAAACATAAAAAGTTTCAAATTTTAAAAAAGGGCTGCAACAAGCCTATAAGATCTCAGTTAATTAAAGAGTGATTCCCTAAACTGGATTAAATGGAGACCTTTCTACACCAAGTAGCAGCTCAGATTCAGATGAAAGTTTTTATCGATATTTTGAGTAAAAAGCAACCATAATTCTTCTTTACCAAATTTCAGAACTGTCGCAGGATTGTTTTGAAAATAATCAACACCCCGCAAGAGAATAACGACCGATTAGCTTTGATATGATCTTAAAATATGCGAAATGTCTTTCCTCAAAAATATGCGCTTACTTTACGAGACGTAGACGTTCTAGCGACTGTCAAAGCGACAATTGGTTTTAATTCTTTGGTTCTTTCCTGTAAGTTATATAAAGTAATTTGAATCGACTCCGCGCAACAATCTCTAAAACCACAAGCGAGATCCTTGTCGCCGCAGCGTTTTTCTAATTTAAAGTGAAACATTTTCTTCAACAGAACACTTTTAATTTCTGGTCGTCGAGTACATCAACCTAAACTTGAGATCAGGTATAATTAAATATACTTCCTCAGGACAAAGAACGAACGAACCAACCAACCAACCATCCAACCAACCAACCAACCAACCAACAAAACAAACAAGATAACTGGAAAATCACTTCCTATCTTATTGAAAACTTATGCAATTCAAAATGCATAAAAACGGCCAAGTAGAGCAGTTCATTTGTTCTTAGTAGACTCAGCGATCTTCGATCGCGACTTCCTTTGTGTTATTAGAAAAAGTCAGATTCTGTGCGATGATCAATTACTATAGTGTCGCGATACATTCTTTACCGCACAGGAGGTGGATGTAAAATACACCTCGCCGTTAACCGCCGATGACAAATCACCTTGCGGCACTGTGGTATGCGCGGTTAAAAATTGTTGATCCTATTTTCCGTTTTCAGTTAAACTCCACCGAAAATCTTTCAACACAGTTGTAAAACGATGGCGGTATATTTTAAGGACTTGCTTCCAGTAAATGCAATAAAAGAGCGCGCCGGCTAATAGCGAATAAAGTCACCTTGTTGTAGTCTGTAAAGTGTATTCTATTCTAAAAAAGCTTAATGCGGACCACATGCATTATTCGACGGCCATAATCAGTATATAACGAAATAATAACTAGGCTGTTACTTGCGGTTTGAGCTTGTAAACACTGCGGCAAAATGATTAAAGTCAAAGAAGGAACGAATTCGACGTTTTTAGAGCGGAATTTTTTAAGTTGTTATTACTTAAATATTCTTATTAATAGAGTTTTTTTAAAACAAATATTTGGGTATATTCATTTTTAGAGTATCGAACACTCTGTCAAAGGTGACCATTCATTCTGTCTTGAATTGAGAATGGTAGACTCAGTTGCTTCGATGACTGAGGGCTAGCGTCTAAAACCTCAGCTATCTTTAACATCCCACGGGAAACAACATTTATTTCATGACCTTGGACTGACTATTGAATACGTTGGAATTTCTTGCCCAAGCATTTAACAGTTTTTTTCTTAAAAACGTATACCGAAAGTTTCTGCAAACTTCGTTGTTTCAACAAGTTCAGGAAATAAGATATGGTAAATTTTCTTTTGCCGCAAAACTCAGGATAAGGTGAGTAAATTAACCAACAGAGCAACTCAAAGCTTGCAAAATCACGTGTCTTCCCTTGCATAAAAAACTTTCGAAAAGTGATACTTAATTATTTAGTTAGCTAAATAATTAAGTATCACTATCACTAAATAACTAAAACTCGACGTTTTCTTATTTTTTTCTTATTACAAGAATCTCTCAGATTTCACTTGTTAGTATCAGTTGTCACCTCAATGACAAAAAATTCCATCTCGTTATTTTCTACGAAGCCCAAATCTGTTTCGGCTTAAGATAAACCAAAAAAACTTTCAGCAGATAAACTGAGAACCTATGCCACAATAACTTGAAAGGTTGAATTAGCCATTTTGCCGTTACGGTTTTACTTTAAATTATTTTGTTAAATATTTATCTTTAGAAATGCCAAATCTTGTGGCGATGCCGATAGGTGATGACGGGATACAAACTGACAGAGTTAAGACTTGTTTAGAAAGAAAGAGGCAGTGCCTCTTCAAATCTCCAAAAAATTTTCGTTTTAAGTCAAACCTCATACAACAAACTCCCAAATTTCCAAAGATTTCAGGCCAATTTTTACCCAACTATTTTTCAAAAGTGCAAAAAAAGATAAGTTGTTTGTAGTGTTTGGTCCTCCAACAACGAAATTATAACGAAAGAAAATCTCCAACAACGAAATCATAACGAAAGAAAATCTCAAGAATGCATTACGAAGGTAAATTTGTTCAAGTTGTGAGGTTGGTTGTAGCTGCTGTTTCTCTCTTTGTCTGGTCAAAACGTTGCCTTAATCCATGCAAATTTATTCAGCCTCTCAAACATAACGTCATGCACATGTCCAGGAATTCTGCCAAAACCTCCCACATATACCACGGCGAAAACTTTTAGTTGTAATACTTTGCAAACTAGTCCAGCATTCGAGAAACGCCTTTCTATTTTAAAGCTAGATGCTCAAAAAGTTTAAATCAATAAAAACTTGTTTTTTTTTTACCTACTTCAAAGCGTAATTTGACCACTTGCAAGAAGTTAGATTAAGTTCGCTGATAAATACTTTTTAAAACTGCTATTCAGTCAGTATAAATTATATTAAGCTCACAAGAACCAACAGAAGTATGTATGAAAACATGCAACCTTACAATTTTGTAATATGATAGTTCTTAGAAACTCAGATGAAGTGACCGTCGCCGTTGAGTGTACAGGACAAGAACTTGAACTCCTAACGGGGACTTTACACCGTTAAATACACAGGTCATGGGTTCAAATCCGGATTAAATTCTAAACGATAATATTCTAGATTTTATTTGCCTGAATTGAGAACACATATGCGTCACTATCAGAACCATTTCATATTTCATTCTTACTGTTTACAGTTTAGTCTGATGGGCTGTCACACTGGCAGGCTTTTATTTTAATTTTTTTTTGACTTACCCTATTCACACGATAGGGAACAAAAGTTCTCTGTTCTGAAGGAAAAAGGTTCTTTCCTTGTAACAGAACCAACCGTCAACAATCGTCTCTTAATTTACCATGATTTCCACGGTTCAACAATTCTCGATTCTTCAATGCTAAAGCCAAGGGTACTCAATTCTAACAATGTTTACCCAAGTTAACATGATACTGATGTTTTGTAAAATGTCTTACCATTGTGCGATTAGTAAAAAAAGAATTGAACAAAAGTAGGCCAACAATCCGTGCTTTTGTTTCCACATGTGTTTTTAGTTTAAGTAAATTGAAAACAAAACTCCAGTTTCAGACCAATGGCAGTGAACAATGTTTTCGGGTTCCTCAAGCAATAAAGATTTTTTGTTTTTCATAAATGCAAAACCAAACCCGTATAGAAAAGATATCTGTAAAAAAAAAAATTATTTCAAGACTGTTACAAATGGATAACAAAAAACTTACCACAAGACTTGGGGAAGGTATTAGCGACAGAGGGAGGGCAGTCACGTAGGATTTCTCTGACCTCGTTTAAAGCCACATCAGTTGCTTGGAACACAGTGTAATGAGCACTAAGATCGTGCTTCAGGGAGAAGATGTAAGAATTTCTTGTACTGATATGCTCTTCGGGTTTCCATCTAAGACGTCGATTTGACTCCCATGTAAGACAAATTCTGCTCGGGACTTTTCTGGAGTTATTTTTCAAAATCTCCTGGACGAGTCCACAGGCAATAAATTCTTTGGCTCGGTGAATCTTTTTTGCTTGACGTACAAGGCATTTTATGACAATGGGACTGTAGATAACGCTCTTTTCCAGCGGGCTCAGGTGCAAATTTTGAATTTGTCGTCTAGAAGTCTTGAGCGATGCTGCAATTACAACGAGGCTAAGGAATAGAAAAGCGACTGCGCTCTTCATTTTTGGACCGTCAAGTTGAGTCTTTTTCACTTGCTCTGAGTATCTGTGTTCACTGCAAGGGCTCGAATGAAGACTAATGCCAGTCTTTCTGAGCTTACACTTATATATCCGCACTAATCACATTGACTTGGTTTAAGGTCAAAAGGTCAACTGCTCTTCCATTAACTTTGTCTGGCTCTTAAAGATTCTCTGTCAGAAAATCAGCAAAAAAAGCAAAATATGGCGAAAATTAATCGGGATAACACCAAGAAAAGCGATTAACTTTTAAGTTTTATAAGCAAATTATGAGAACTATAGTTCAGGATTTCGTTTTGTTTTAGCCATCAATCATTTTTAAGAAATAAAATAGAGAATAAATGATGTAACCTAGCCATTATGGATCATTCGCTCAAATTACACCTTTAGGCAATATCAAACGCATTATAGGTAAATAATAGGTTCGATGTTGAACGTTTTCGTTACATAATGCGGAAAATAAGGTCGCTGAAGCATGTTCTGAAACCGGCCCAAAATAACCCTAGCCACTAGTTCTTGACAGACGTTGGTCAGGTCAACAAAAACACAACCGTGTAGGCATTCAAAAAATAACAACAATAACTGGAACAGACTAACAAGTAGCTAGCATTAGCTTAAACCCCATTTTTTCAACAGATTTAAAAGTGGCCAGAACGGAGACAACGGGACTCCATTTCTCGACAAGTGTAGTGACTAGTGTGTTAAATCCAGTTTCAGTTGTAGTAATGTTGATGAGTTCTTGACTATCAAGTGTGCAGACTATCTATACTTATCTCTTTCTCACAATAGGATTTTAAACAGTTCAAGTGATTTAAGAGTTCCTCAATTGTCGAAATACCCTCTGCAAAGATTGAGTAAATATCATTTTAAAAAAATTCTGAAGTACTCAAGAGGTGAGGTAGAAGAATTTATGAGCAAAGTTGATGGTATCAATTTTTACCACTGTGACACTGTCAGTGTGGCAGCAGCGTATATGCAATCAACGAAATGAAAAACAAATGAACTATTCAAAAGAGATTGTCTCGGTCCATCTTTTCATTGGTCAATTAAAAGGACTGTTTGTTCGGAATCAAAAGAAACACTTTTTTTTCTAGAATATACACGAATCCCCAGATTAACTCCTGCAACTGAAATGATAAAAAGTTTAAAATTATAGGGTTTTGTTCTGAAATATTTCTTCTCTGAGAACTCAACGAAGACGGTTTTTACTGACCAAGTTTAAGAGTCATGACGTATAGATAATTTGTGTTTGTATTAAAATCATTTGGAGCCCGAGTGTTTCCCGATGCCATTACTATTTATCATGTGTTAAACTTGAACGCCACCATGGTGCAGAAAATGAGAAATTATATAAATACGCGTGCCATTAGTAACGATTTTTAGAAAAATATATTGATGCTGATGGGATGTAATGATCTAGTGGACAATTTCTTGTTTCCTAAAACGACCCAAATCTAGTAAATTGTATTAAGTACTACATGTTTATTTGTTCCGTCTCTAAGGACATTTTCTGGAATAAACATAATATACATCAAAGCCACGAGCCTAGCCCTTCCTAGCATCGCCTCGATTTCATGTTACGTAATAAAGGATCTTTATGATATCAAAACAGTCTTAGTGGTCCTTTCAATAACTCGCGCACTGTTTAACTCCCAGTTAGAAAAATGCTGAATTTGGATGTTTGTGTAGTTCACTTCATCAGGGGCGTAGCTCGCCACTTTTGGTTTGTAAGCCCGTTCCAGTTATAAGCGACAGGCTCGACAAATGTCCCTCATTTTACCGAAACTAATTGTGGAGTTGCACACAGTTTAGGTATCCTGCTGATGAACAGTAAACTGTTTTGCTATTCTTTTTCAGCGACATATATAGTTCGCGTCTGTTCAGATTTGAATAGCTGAAACCGTGCATTATAAGAAAAGACTCACCAGACGTGAATCGTTTCTTTAGATTAAGTTTATTGTTATTCTCGATGGCTTTACGAACAAGGAACCATGCTATTTTCAAGCGAAAAAAGTCATTTACTTGATATAACGGGGAAAGTTATTATTAATTCTTCCCAAAAGTTTGTAATCCCGTAGGCAGCTACGCCCCTGTTCATGTATATCTTACTACAACCGGAAGACTTGTATATAGTGAATTACCACGCAATGATTTTTTTTGTTTCACATGTTCTTTAGGTTGACGTTTAGGGTATTTCTAAGCTTCTTATTCCGTTCTGTAACGGAAATACGTTAGCTTTGAATTTTATGGTGGTTTGTATTCTCTTGTTTCGAGAAGATTTATCTGACCAGATGGCAAACTTTGATAATTTTCTTTTACTGCCTATAAAGCATCACCATCTCTACCACCACTCGATAAAACTCAACACGTGGGTGGATTGCGGCAATTATCTTGCAGCAACTTTCTAAATCAATCAATCAAACAAAGAAGCTAACAAAAACCTCTTAAAGTATACGAATCCTTTCTTGTGCTTAAAGTATCCGAATCCTTTCTTGAGCGCATCAAACACCAAACGACAATTACATGGTGATGTATGAAACAAAAGTGAACAAAAAATCAAGAAAGTCTGTTAATATCAATTCAATGTCGCAGGCGTTAGTTGTTTGAAATAAAGTTTTTACGCTGCAAACTCAGCTAAGCTCGCTCTCGCTATTAATACCGAATGACATTCTCAGTTTGGTAAATGAATAAGAAAACGTGACCGAGACCGAACCGACGATGATTGTTTACCAGAATTCTCAAAGTTAAAAGACCTATTATTACACCCGTTTTCAACTCATGTCCCGTCAAAGATCACGTTGCGCCGGTTAAATGGTAAACAACCGCGTAGGAACGGGTCGTTGCTGTTTCTATAGGCACTATAGAAGGGATAGTTGCAGGTGCTAAAGTCAGATTGCAGCAACACTCCGAAATCTTAAATTTTCAAAACGTCTAGATTATTTACAAAATGCGAAACAGAAAAACGAGCAGAGACCGACAGCTTTCAGCTTTCGTCGTTCTTTGTTAAAAGATCCTTATTTTAAGATGCTACGCAAAAAGCAGGGCTTTTTTAAAATACTGTGTTACTGTCAGAGTAAAAATCCTAACTTTCAAACTCGTAGGACGTGCTTAGCACATTGACTAACATGTCTTATCTATAGAGGAAATGTTCACATATTGATCATGAATACATAACTTTGGTTAGATATGATTATATTTCATAATTATCTCAAGGCTGAATCAGGTCACCGGTGTTAAGTAAGATTTCTGAGCCGGGTTTCTATTCTCTTGAGCAGAAGTGTTTCTATCCGCTTTACAGGCAACTCAATCGACGTATCGGCAGAACAGACAATTTCCTCAAGATTTAGCCACATGCAACTTCGTATTTGATACTCAAAGGAATTATCTGGAGAACCTTTTAACAAAGATGACCTACACGTAAAATTGTACCATACGTTAATTAGAAAAACTTGAAGAATACCTCAGCGTTAAGCATGTTGCTGTACACTATCATCAAATCATTTTCACATTTTCACATTTTAATATAACGAACGTTGCTTAAAGCACTAACATTTTGAACACGTTCTTGGAACGTTCTTGTAGAAGAAAATGGTATAACTCACCCTATCATGTGCATATACCCATTATTACTAATATTTTCTCTATGCACTGAGATTTATCTCGTTGTTTTGACTGAATAACGAAGAGCGAAATATATGTATTAATATCTTACTGTTAATATTATAATAGTAGAAAGTCGTTCTCCCATCCCAGGGCAAGAACAATATAGAAATATGATATATTCAGTTTTTGAAGATTTGGTTTTAGGGAGAGGAATTCAACGGGTGAAATGCCATAGCTATTTGAAATACCTTTCATTTGATTCATATTTGAACTCCTTTTATTATGTTCTATACCTGCTATAACAGACACGAGGAACAGCCCAATTGTCGATTTATTTGTTAAGGTTTTGCTTCTGGTACATTAACACTATGGTCACGTTACTCACAAAGCAGTTTATTGACGATTTATGAAACATAAACCAAATAGAACAAGTGATGTTTCAACAGCAACATGACAACATTGATTTCTTTTACTAATCGCACAATGCTATACAAGGCTGTAAAAATCTATTTCAAACGCGCTGGAATAGTTTGCTATTTACAATAGTCTTAGGGTTAAATCAGCTTAGTAGAGGGAATAAAAATAAATCATACAAAAGTAATTTTACTAAATGATTTGATCAGAAGGCGACATGCAAACGTTAATTGTATAAATAGTTTTGATCAGAAGGCAACATGAAAAGTATTTACAGTGAGTACAGATTTAAATAAGCTTATGGACCTTAAAGTTTAAAGAAACAAGTCATTAACCCATTTTACATAGCATAATATTTCTATTACAATTTTATTTGTGTATATGGTTTCATTCACTTAGTATTTTGAGAAGTATGTGTAAAATTATATACATGCAGGAATGCCAGAATATTCAGTACTTAAGTGTTTGACATATTAGAAATCCTTTGAGCGCATTTTAAACAGAACGGTGTCTCTTTGGATTAGTGAAAGCCGACTAGCTAAAATATGTTTATGCAATCATAGCAAAGACTTTTGGAAACACATCCAGCCATTTCCTGTTTATTTGTGCAGTTTCGAGAGCTTACTGTTCGTGATTGACGACTAATCCCTACAGATTAATGGAATAATACCGTATTAAGCCACTACAGAAAAATTCAATTTTACTACAAATTAATTGAAGACACCCGAACTGAATGTTTGAGATTGACTGAAATCAGTTGTGTTGGTGTGAGAGTTAAAAGAAAGCAAACTGATTTATTTTTTATGGAATACGAAAACAACAGCAATAAAATCTAGAGTTACTTGTCTTGTTCAGATCGATCACTTCAGTCATTAAGCGATCATGTAGCAGAACTGTAAAAGCTAGTTCTTGGTTCGAAAGATACCGTAACTATTTGGGTACAGTAATTGCCGCGTTAAAACGTGTTACTGCTGTCGTCCTTCTGTCGCAGCGTAAGCACAGCTAAAGCAGCATTCCAAGCTATTGGATTCAACTCCATGTACAAAAAAACTATTATAAAAAGATATGGCAGAGGCTATGTTCGATGTGTTAAATGATTTGATTTATCACATATGAGATATTGTGACCGTCAAAGCATATCAGCGTCAAGGTCACTGTAACCAAGGGAGCGTTCGTTCGGGCCTATTCCGGAATAGGATTACATTTTGGAATAACACAGATTTTCTGGATTTCAATTTTCTAAACGAAAATAATAGTAATTCCAAGTAATCCATGTATTCTTAAACGCGCGCAGTAATTTTCACTTCGGTTCAGCGGGTTTCTTGGAAAAAAAGCTGATTCGGCATTTTTCTTGCTGTCGAGCCGGTTGTCCGCCATTTTTGATGTTGCTGCTGCTTTTGCCTTTCAGGTTGGTGCGTTTGACGTCACTATTCCGGATTATTCCAGCTATTCTGATATCAGGAGCAGAATGAGTGGAAGAGTATTCTAAGTAATCGGGAATTAGAATAGGTCCCAAACGAACGACTCTTCCAAAAAATCCCTGCATGTATTCCTATTCCGGAATAGTCCCAAACGAACGCACCCCAATTTTATTGCGCCACCTAAAAAAGTTGCGATGGCATTTCTATGAACTCTGTCAGTACCTTGTATGGGTTGCGTTGAAAGCCTAACGCTCGAAACGTCAGCTTTGTTCAAACATCCTATGGCGAAAAAATTTACTCACAACCGTGTCGGTTGTTTTCGTAAAACGTTTTACTTACTCGCCGACGCTATCAAAAGTTCTGTTTAAAATTATTATCAAAACTAAATTAGTTGTATCATTTTCTGAGCTCGGATCACATACCGTGATGCATTCATCCAATCAATATATTTTTAATCTTTTTTTGGTTAAAACTTTTCGTGAAAACCGTCAGCTTTGACTGAACTGTTGAAGCACCTAACATTTCCTGAATCTAGTTTTTTAGACACGTAAAATGATTAAGTCACTTATAGGGTTTTCTCAACTGGTTCACAAATATGATACATTCGTGGTTTACGTAATATCAGGGTTTAGCAGGCTGGGTTAACCATTGTACGCTTCTTGCTTTAGAAATGAGGAAACACCAAAAAGTCTATGCTCCCATTGCTGTTGTAGCACATCGTACATGGCATTTTCTGCTTTGTTCTTTATCTTTTCACAGACACTAATCGCTAGAAGGTTTTATCAGCATGTACTAGCCTTACTTTATTAAGGTTTTATCATTTTGATAGTCGTTTTCAGAAGCTCTTCTTCTTAATTCTTGAAAAGTCTTAGATTAAATCTAAGTGCAGCGTATCATATTGTCGTGCACATTTTGATATCTTACTGGAAGAAATGACCGAGTTTAAATGGCACTGTGTATAACATACAGATTCGACTGATCAAACTGATTTCGAACAGGAGAAAGCGCACGTTTTGAATTTACGTCAGTAAACAAAGTATCAAAAAGTTGGGAATCGTAATAAGCTTAGTGATAGAAATAAAACTTGTTCTATGAATAATTACAGTGCAAAAGGTATGACCAGAGGATACGGTAGCTTAAAGAGAAAATTCTTATCACAGTAAAATTACAGGTCATACAGTAGGTGATCTCGAGAAGACCCAAACTTGCCGGAAAAGACTCTCTCTTTAATGAAAATTTGAGGAACAGAGGTACGTCTAGAAAACAAGAAAAATGGCTTCAAAACCAATGTATGTCGCAAGGTAAACGTATCTCGGAATATCTGCTCTCACTAGCTCCAGCCCAAAAATCAGTACATAAAAGGTTGGAATTTCTTAGTTTCTCTGAAACAAAACAGAACAAAAAAAATCAATGCATGTTTTTAGTCCAGCCACTTAGTGTCCCGGACCATTTATTTCAAAGACATTTTTCTTCTCAAGAAGCCGCTGATTCAAACAATAATTCGAAAATGTTGAAAGTTTCAAAAAGGAAAATTGGTATGCTTGGGATCTGACGAGGTTTAGCTTTAGGGTAAGAGTACTTAAAACAAGTTTAAGCGAAATATTCCTCTTACTAGCAGCAAATGTTTTTGTCGTTCTTTGAATGTCTTAGATGCTGAAAGTATACAAAAATCTCAACGCAAACTGAACTAATAAAAAACACGACGCATGTGGTCGCCACTTCTAACAATCACTTACCACACACGCACAGGGTTTAGTACACTTAAATTCATGCTGTATTGCAATTGTTGTCTGGTGACCTCCACTTACAAGTCATTAACTGAGAAGGTGGTTACGGTTTTAAAGCTGTTTTAAAAACTATAAATCAACTCCAAAAGTAAGACAAGTATGAATGGCCGGCTTCAGAACTTCAATACCAGGCTGATATACGTCTATATCAACGATATTACTGACATAAACGGATGTATTGCCATCTAGACCTGAACGGTGAATCGAACAATTTATTCAGTCATGACACAACTGTGTTACTTTGTGTTTTCTTCGTTTGTTGATACTGTGATGCACACTGATTTTTTTGTCTTTGAGAGGACCCGCTTTCAGACCGTGCAGAGCGTTTCTTAATAAAAAAAACGTTTCATTGATCTAACAAACACTAAGTTTGTGATTTACTTGCATTATTATTGTGAGGGTTATGCTCTGAAATTAGCATTCAAGAAGGATTTAAATTAAACGAATTCTTTTGTTTTTGAATGTATATGAATATCTGGATGACGGAAAGAGTTAAGTGCCTAAATATGACGACATCTGCTAGACAGTATTTGCTAGAACGTGCATCAGAAGTTCATTTTAAAAGTTTTTAAAGACTTAAGGACTAGAAGAATGCAAAGCTTCTAATTTATTAGCTCATTTCAGACGCAGTATCACAGGGGAAGCACGTGCCGTGCGTGTGTCGGGACGCAAGATATATTTCTAGGTGTTGTGCTGTATTAGATGCATACCAGAAAAACATACAGATTTCATTTTGTCAACATAAAAGATATTGGTTTCTCAAAAGGAACTTTTTGATATATTTACGAAACAACGGAAAACAAATCACCGCGGTTTTGAAGCTTTAAATTTCATTCAATTTCATACATGTCCTTTAACGGCACGCATGGTGGACTTTTTATACACTACTAGTTTGATAGAAAGAGTATTATAAAACTGTCAAAGTTATAACTTTATTTTAAGCTACTTTCAATATGTTTGCTATCATATTGGGTTTTTTCCGTGAATGCCACGGTATACAGCAGTGGAGTTTAAACGTAAAAAAGTTACTCCTAGTTGCCGTCAATAAAGTTTATCAACAAAACCAGTTTTTTAGTGTCAAAGTACCGAGGATAATGAATTATATCATTATTTTACCGAAACGATTAAAATAAACACCTAATATA
>JAOEJH020391655.1:0-12447 GCA_025448215.2 Palythoa grandis
AAAGTAGAACCCTCTAGTAATATTAATTTACAAAAATAAAACATTTTCTTGCGGTTCCTGTTAAACTTTTGAGACAGAAAAAAAGCCCCCATTGGTAACTGTTTGGGTCCATGATATGACAAGATGGTTAGAACTGGAAGAGTGTAAAGTGCGCACTGGACGGTATGCATGTAAAAGTTCGGTAATGTAAGCAGGGGCGATTCCATTTAGAGCTATATATGTAGTTAAAAGTACTTTGAACGTTAATCTTGCATGTACTGGAAGCCAGTGAGGTACATACCATTTACCACTACGTCTGCGGAAGCTGTCGATGGTATTCCAATTCCGTTGCTTGCAAGACAGCTGTAGGTTCCATTATCTTTCAATTGCGCTTTTGTTACTGTTAGTTTCTTTCCAACGGAGATTTGTACTCCCGCTTTTGACCACGTAATGGAGGGTAGTGGATTTCCGGTAGCATTGCAATAAATACTAAAAGGATCATTTTCTCTCACTATTTGATTGACCGGCCACACATGTTGAATTGCTGTTTGATCTAAAAATAAATTTCAATGTTAAGTTTATGTTTTTTTCTTTAATTCTATTTGGCTGTGCTATAGAAACAATTTTAAGAGTTGTATGGCAGAGATATACTAACAGGACATGGTCTCAACAATGAGTCAACTGATAACTTACCACAGCCAGTTTAATTTTAACTAGCTGGGAATTGATTTAAGAGAGCGGAAAAATGGAGGTTAACTCAGATTGAGATCATTTGAATCTCATCCTACCTGAAAAGCAAAGAATTGGGTCCTATCGGTCGTAGGCGTGGGAGACGCGACTTACCAAACTCTTGATTTTGGTGGTGCAATAGATTTGTTCATGTGACTCGACAACATACATGTTTTGCGTAATTGGATAACTCTTATCATCATTCTTGTAATTCTTGACAAGTGATAAATTTTTATTCGTGCGTACTAAATGTTGCAGATCTTTTTCTAATGCACTGCCCTCTTTCAGTACTTAACATCCAAATTATAATAAATGGATGATATGTTGTGGTCACTTGCAGTAAATAAATTAAAGTTTCTAACCTTGTGTAATTTCAACAGTTTTTATTCTACCAAGACAATATGTGAAACTTAGACTGAACATTAAGAACTGTTTATGCCGTAGCATTGCGAAGTACACCATTTATAGCTGTTACTTACATTGAACATTAAGAACTGTTGATGCCGTAGCATTGCGAAGTACTCCATTTATAGCTGTGCATGTATACGTCCCACCATCAGTTCTGTTGACATTAGTGAAGAGGAGTTCTTTCCCATCCGGAAATGCTGCTGTTCTGTCTTCAAGTTTTTGCCATGTGATGATAGGTTCTGGAAAGCCGCTGGCATTGCAGAAGAAGCCCACTGACTCACTTTCATTTACAGTTTTATTTATTGGAGTGAAGGTGTCGATAGTAGGCAATACTAGGTAAGGAACAAATAATATTAAAGAGTTATTGACTAACGGTGCCATTAGCAAGTTGTTATTATTTACCAGAAGCCCATTATGTGGTGGATTCATTTCACACTATTCACCTTGACATCAAAGCAGTAGAAGACAAGGTTACTTTTAATTTTCGATGGAACAATCTCAAAGAACACTAAGGTATAGCTGTAGGGGGGCGAACGAGAAAGAGAAAGAGAACGAGAACGACTGACGCGTAATATAAGGCCATGCCTTTTCTGTCCAAGTCACCTCATTTTTCTTGAAGTAATCCAGATTCACGCGAAATACCTTTCTTTTAATTGATATCGTCTACCATTTTTCTTGGCTTTGCTCAGATCCTAAAATGGACTCCTGCATTTATTAACTTAGAGAATTACTTATATTTTGGCTGCTGATTTGTTACCTTAATTTGCATTATCTTTGGTCACTTGGTTTGCCTAAGCCAAGCTTTTCTAGTAATAGTGTTTCTTACGCGATCTAGCAAGAACGAGAATGTATGAAACAAAGGCAGCAGTGCTTTAAGGCCCCTTAAATATTTCCTGGTTGTAAGCTAGGAACATGCCACAGGTGTTAAACAAGAAACTCACACAAAACACTTGTTTGCATATCGCTTGTTCCGAACTGGTTACTTGCTACACACATGTACACTCCAATGTGATCCCGAGTTACACTGGATATAGTGAAGTTGGTATTTGATGGGTATGTGCGGTTTTGAAGCACAGTTCCATTAGGGGCACGCCAGGCCACATATGGTACAGGGTTTCCATTCGCGACACATGACAGTTTGATTGTTGCTCCTTCTATAAAAGGCTGACTTTCTGAGACCCACGAAACTTGAGCAGGAACTAAAGATTAGAGTTAAAGGGAAGAAATAAATATCTCAAAACTGAGAACTGAGTCTTTAGTCGATAGTGGCAGGTTATGTCAATAACACCGCTGTGCCCCCTAATAGGCCTTATGCATGATGACATTACAAGAGTATCAAAGTGAGGCTTGGTGGTGAAATACGATGTGCGATCTCGAGAGTTTTGACTCCCTTTTAACTGTTTTTACAGTTTAGCAATTTTTCATGTTTATTCACTTGAATATTCGTTACGCTGCACGTAGCAACTAAGTATCACCACCAAGCCTCGTTTTTGTGCACGAAAACGCTATTGTGACGTCATCATGCATAAGGTCTATTGGATTGAATACAAAACCCTTTATATTACACACGTTTTCTGCAAGCGCAACTTCCAAATAATGAAAGTAAATATAGTTAGGGAAAATCATTGTGGAAGTAGACAAAATATCATGGAACTGACTAAACAATCTAAATCCAAAGTTTGGAAGGTTAATTACTTTGACAATTCAGCGTCAGGTTGAATTTTTCTTTGAGTTGTAATTGATGTTATATGCAATTATTTGTTTAAAGTTTTGAAATGGGTAACAAGCAGGTAGAAAAGTGTAATCAATATATAAACTTTCGTCTTTATCGATGAAGGTGGCAAGCTTCAATGAAAAATCAGCTTTACTCCCTTGTAAAAGAAGTTTGCATTAAAGCATTTGGTCGTAGACTGAGATTTATACTAGGATTCTTTGCTATCAATCAGCTGTTGAATCTCATTTTCTGTGCTTGACTGGAGGGCAATCTGCCCCCCATGCGCTTTCAACCAGAAATAGCTGTGAAAAATTCCGTACGGGACTGAATATGACGTCTATTGATAGCAACCTATTACGAAAATTTCACTAGGACTTAGGATTAAGAATTTAGCATGTATATATATTTTCGTTATATCTTCTCTTTTTTTCTCGGCTAAATTAGCACGTATCTGCTTGAGACCTAACCAGTCTCACTTAGAACCGAGGGTAAACGAAGTTCAATCAATTGTCCAGGATAGTGTCATTCTGAGAAGGACTGTTGTCGGTGGTAGTGACTGACGTTTTCACGACCTGTGCGGAAGTCATACAAAAAGTTATTATGCAAATGCGCGTACAGGCTGAAACGCTTGCGAGTAGTAAGGAGACTAACAGAATGACGTCATGGCATAGCTGTGTCGGCCGCGTACGGCTTGCGAGTAGTAGGGAAACTGGATGCTAACAGGACGACGTCGTGTCACAGCAGACATGTTCCATCGCGGCGCCCCGGCTCGCAAGATTTTCGAAACTATTTGTTCAATTGAATAAAAAGTTGGCGCAAACAACATTCATCATTTAAGTTTTAAATTGGTTACCCAGAATTTGCTGTTTCCATGAAAACGAAACAGTTCTTTCTGAAGCTCTAGAATGTTCTAGCCGCGTCAGGCAACGTCATCATAAAGTACTTGGCTTTCAAAGCGCTTACGTCATTATACGCGGTGCTGTTGCAATATTTGAAACTTAATTACAGCATGTAATTAAGATTAATCAGCTCATTTTAATCAAACAGATTTATAATAACTCATAGTGTCTAAGAAAAAAATTACCTGTGCCTCCCCTTTTTTATTTTAAGCAAGTGACAATTTTTGATTTGAAGGCGTGCAGCATTAACGTTACAAAGTTTTTCTCAGGAGCTCTGGAATGTTTCAGCCACGTTTTGGCAACGTCTTCATAACTATGAAGTATTTAAATTTCAAAGCACTTATTTTTACGTCATCTTATGCGGTGTTGTTGCATTATTTAAGACTTGATTACAGCCTGTAGGCTCTTTTATCTGGTCGTTGTGCCAATTTGAAAAGAGTCAAAGAATATTTTTTCACCATATCTGCAAATATGAAACAAACCTACGATGAAAAAATTACATTATTTTCTCGCAAATTGATATACTCTTGTAAATTGTAACAATGATGGGCATATTTCACTAGAAACGTTACGATAAAGCCTTTACTAAAAGTGCTTTGTTTTCTTACAAGAGATCAACCTCTATTCAGTTTATAAAACAAAATTTTACGTTGTAACAACTTAGATCACGTCTTATATTAGAAACACTAACAAAAAATTCGTTAACATTTACGACTTGCGTCATTACAATTTACGACAATGCAGTGGTAACATTTACGATAAGAATCAACTTGCATTAACAGCAGCGCCGGACATGAAAATGATATTGCCTGTGACTTTGCATTTTCAAATCATTGTAATTACGGCCACGATCAGCGTAAGTTCCTATAAAACCCTTTGGAAAACCACTGTATTTAGCGTTTTAGCTAGCTTTTCGCCGGCGTCCTGTAGCGCTGTTTAAACTAATTTTCGAAGTCTTATTACCGACTTTCGATCGCTGCCGCTATCATCACAACAAAACTAACTTACCCTTCATCTCCAAATAAGTGTCTTTTTTTAATAAGGAATTTTATATTCAATATGTTATCTTTTGATCCCATTAAACTTTAAGCCAAGAAATAAGTAGAAAAAAACAGCACCTATTTCATGAGTGAAAGTACGTTAAAAAGTTTCTAGAATCATTATATACGTCCAAAAGAGGAGGGTAGTCAGATTAACCCCCAGGGGTTTTTCGACTTTCATCAAAATATTTTTGGGTTTGGAAACAGCCTTCCCAGGTAACTTCAACCTGGGGATGAAATTTTAGCTTTTTATCTTAATCACAGATCTTGTTGTGAGAGCGTCCGGGTTAAGAAGGACTGATGTCGGTAGTAATGACTGACGTTGCGACAACCTGTGCAGAAGTAACAATCAGAGTCGGCTGAGGAGGTGTGTGATCGTAACTCACACGCTTTTCCTCGCTTGAGTCTAACGATGACCTCAAAATCGAGTTCAAATTTTGTAAAACCTCTGCATACTGTTTACTCAGCAGCGTGGCCGAGCGGATTAAAGCTCTAACTTGTAACCCAGAGGTTTCTGATTCGAGTCCTCTGCCCGCCGGTCATGTTGGTGTAAATAGCCTTTTGGCCAGCCTCCCTGCCAACTGGGGAACACACCGCTAAGAAGGGTATAGAATATGTCATGGAAAACCCACCCAATCGTTAAGAAGATATACGGAGATTTTACCCCACTGAGTAGTCGCCTAATCCAGCGTCGGGCCCAATTTACCGGTCGCTGCTACCGCGCAAAAAACCAGCTTGTCTCCGATCTCATCCTCTGGAAACTACCATCTAAGTTCAAGAAAGTGGCATTCCCAGAGGTAATCAGTCAAGACACCGATATTCCATCACAGGACCTGAGAACCGCCATGGGTGACGGCCACGGCCACGACCGCCAGATGATAATGGTGATAGTGATGGTGATGGTACATGGTGATGATGTTGATGGGGAAGGAAAGCTAAACGCACTTTGATACCTTTGTGCTAGTTGCTATGAGATTTGAACACATACCTTTAACATCTACATTTACCGAAGCGTTTGAAGCACTTCCAATTCCGTTGCTTGCAAAACAGTTATACGTTCCTATGTCTTTCAACTGCGCACTTTCAATTGTAAGCTTCTCTCCAACGCCAACAATTTTCCCCATCTTCAGCCATGTAATAGTTGGTAATGGAAAACCAGTTGCATTGCAATAGATACTAAAAGATTCGTTTTGACCCACCAATTGAAAACTGGGACCGATGTGTTGAATTGTTGCTGAATCTGAAAATAAATCGCTTTAAATTAACGAAGATGGCTTAAGAGCATGCAACAAATTTGTCATTTGTATTCAGTTTTAGCGCTTTACCAAAACGACACAAGGATTATGAGTTTCGAGCTTTAGGGACGGACCATTTGATTTTTGAAGGAGGGGGGGGAGAGGGTTGGAAGATTTAGTCCGTGCAAGAAATTTTTTTCCCAATATAGGAATATTTGTTTTTGAGCGCTCTCTTTGCAGGATTTTTTCCCCCCTAGCTTGTACGCTGCATGATTTTTTTTTCTTTCTCCTAGGGTTCTAGGAATTTTTTTTTCTAATTCTTCCAATCCCCCCCCTCCCTCAAATATCAAATGGTCCGCCCCTTATCCCTTCTTCGGAGTAATTGCTTAAAAAGCCAGCTTTGCTTAAGCATCCAACGGCGATAAATATTTACTCACAACTTTGTGTTGTTTTCGTAAAACCTTTTGCTTACTCGCCGACTCAATCAAGATTTTTTTTTGTTTTAAACTATATTATTGTATTCAGTTCTAGTATTCTGGTGCTATGATTTGGATTTTCCTTACAACTTGTTACTTACACTGAACATTGAGAGCTGTTGACGCCGTAGCATTACGAACTACACCGTTTGTAGCAGTGCATATGTAAGTGCCACTGTTGGTTCTGTTTAAATTGGTTAATATAAGCTCCTTTCCTACTGGAAAAACTGCTGTCTCGTCCTCAAGTTTGGACCATTGGATGGTAGGCTCAGGAAACCCGCTGGCATTGCAGTAAAAGCTCATGGAGTCACTTTCATTTGCAGTCGTATTTAATGGAGTGATGATTTCGATGGTAGGCAATACTAAACAAGGAACAAAGAAAGTAATAATAGTAGTAGTAATGGCAACAATGAAAATGATGGCAATGATGGCAATGATGGCAATGATGGCAGTGATGGCAATGGTGGCAGTGATGGCAGTGATGGTAATAATAGTAATAATAAAAAATAATGAATAATATATGATAATAATAATAACAATTAAGCAAACATAAATAAAAAAGAAGGACAAGATTGAGAAATATATTTGTTAGAACAATGCCTTTTTTAGCTACGTATATGTATTGCTCTACATTAAATAGGGTATTACAGCAGTATGCAATGACTTGAAAAATTAGAAGTTTCTACAAAAAGGATTTAATAATAACTTATCATTTTTGTTAATTATCTGCAAATGACGTATTCATAAAATAATTGTGTAATTCTCGTTCTATTGGAAGCTTGAAACGGTAAATGAATTTTTCTTAGAACTTTGGTGGGCCTCCATTTTGCTTTTTGACAAAATACTATTATTTGGATGTAGTAATTTCTTAGTTAAGCAATTGATCAAATTCTTCACTAGCTTCAAGTTTAAGATATCGGAGAGATTTAAATTGTTTTTAAATTTTAAGTTCCAGAACTTGTTGTACACGCTTTTTTTTATAAGAACAACTTATAAGAACAACTTTATAAGAACAACTTTATAAGAACAACTTTATAAGAACTGCTTTATAAGAACTACTTTATAAGAACAACTTTATAAGAACGAGGCTCAAATTTGCCAAAGTTTAAGAACAATTGAAGAACAAGCTCAGGCTGAGGCTCGATAACTAGGAAAGTTTTTGTGGTAGAAAATTGACTGAAACTCGTAATTTAACTTAGCAATACGGCATAAAACATAAAAAGACTGCTCAACAAATAATGAAGGAAGTTCGTCTGTAAATTCAGCCGTATAATACATGTGTGGCGCAAGACGTTTCATTTTCCAATACCTTGTTTTTATTTTGTTTTTTCTTCAATAAAAACTGTTCACAGAAATAAGAACAATGTTAAGAACAAATTGAGGCTGAAGTCGCCAAAAAATTAAGAACAATGAACCTCGGCAAAATTTAGTTGTTCTTATAAAAAAAAGAGTGTAAAGGAGGAAAATACAGTTTGCCAACCCTACTCATTGACACACTGTCAACTCACATGCAATGCTTGTCTTTTTATTATTGACGCCGTGATCATTCGTCGCCACACACGTGTAATAGCCAACGTCATCAAGTTTGACACTGGCTACCGTAATGTTGGCATTGAGAGGGTTTGAGGTATTGAACATCATTGTTCCATTGGGGGAATACCAAGTCACATAGGGTGTAGGCCATCCCTTTGCACTGCACGAAAACGTATAACTCGAGCCTTCAACAAAAGGCTGCCTTTCTGAAATCGAAGTAACTTGAGCAGGAACTAAAATTTAGAAAAGAGAGAAAATGTTTATTTATACATATAAAAATACCTAACTAACGTAACTTCAAAACACACAAAAAATAAAAATAGAAATAAAAAACCAATGATTTACGTAGAAACAAGGACGTCTAATATTAAACCTTCTTGATAATTGGCTATGAAGTAACTCCTATATTTGGAAGATGAATAAATGCTTTATGCTTTAAATAAAGTATCTGTCTATCTATCTGTCTAAAATTCTCTCTTTAATTTTTGTCAGATATAAAGATAATTTAGAATTATCTTTGTCTAAGATTGTTTACAATAATAGAGATTTGTGTAATTTCACCGTGTGCAAGATTGGAACATTTATATGCATCTACGAAGGAATTTCGCTTGTTTTGAATTGATAAAAAGACAGTTTCTATTCGTTATTCTTTTGTCACACACAAAGTAGACCTGAAGCTAGATCAAATACAGAGAATTCGCGACAATAAAACATTTCACAGATAACAAATAATAAAAATAGCCGGAGTGATTTTCACTGATTTTCTCTAGTATAATGATAGTAAAAGCTGGACAGTTATTATGTCTCACTCAAACGTTTTACGAAGTATAGAATACCGCTTTACTTACTCAACACAATTAAATCAACAGGAGCCGGCGCTAGGCCTACCGTACTGCTCTCTATCGAGCATCGGTAAGACGTATTGTGATGCTCTTGAGCGTTAGTTATTATGAGTGTTGCTCTGGCGTTCTTGTCGACATTTATATGATCTCTGTCTCGAAAGATAATTATGCCTGAAATCGAAGACTTTACTGCCACAGTGAGCCACCAATAATCAGTTATTTTTTTGCGCCAGATCACTTGAAAAAACCCTTCTGTAGTTTCACCATCTCCAAGCTGATATTCCCAAACCAGCGAAATGTTGGTACCAAGGAGAACATACTGAGGACTCGGTGGAATGGTTTTCCAGGTCAAACAATCTGTCATAATAAGCATTGGTAATAAAGTTAAACTAACATCTTTAGGATTATATATCAAAAAGAGAGCAAATTGTGGATAAAAATATGTGCGTATCATGTTTTTGAAACGTCGATCTATGTTCTCAAGTTTAGTTATCGCTTCACAAAAGGTAAACAAGTTAGTTGATTGGCATTTAAAAATCACGTTGGGCTTTCCATCACCGCCAGAAAGCCTGCTTTTATAACGTGGCTTTAAGATTTATAGTTGTCCTCCGGCAGCATCGACGGATTCGTTCAAGTTCAGCTCTTTCTTCACTTGGTATAAAAGTTACTATTAGAGCTGAGCATCGAAATAAAAAGACAAACTTTTTTTGGCAAGTTTCTAGTATACGTAAGCAAAGTATATGTGTACGTAGTTTAAAACATACCTGCACATCTTTTTGAAAGTACCACAAGCAAAAATATTGTGGCGTATCGAATCATCTTGGTTATTTGACGCTAGCTCCTCATTTTTAAGAATTATGCGTGATATGCTAGCTCTAAACATTCGTATCGCTAAAACATGGTTGCCGGTTGAACGCAGGAGTTTTGAGACTTTTTTTAAAAGTTTTTTGAATTCTTTTGTTGTTTTCGTCTGTTGGACAAATTGGATTAGCGTCAGTTTTTGTTCAGGTGCTAAACACGATCTAGAAATGACCTGATAATGAAGCCAAATTATCTCATCAGAAAAGACCGAAGTATTTGATACTAAACGAGCAATTAACAGTCGAGCGTCTTTAGTGCCCAGAGCACATTTTTGCCATTAGATTACAGTAAGTTTTTAAACAACATAAATAAACTTCTGAGAGTGACTCCAATTTTTTGGTGTAACCTATCATCAAAGACTTGGTAATTTTTCTACCTATGTCCTACTGATACCTTCAGTTTTGTGTCAGTGATCTGTAATTAGGTGATAACAACTTAGTTTACAAAATATAAATGTTATCTATTAATTATTTAACCAAGAGTTAAGTAAATCTTGTGCCTGTGGCTTAACCCGCGGTTCCGCATAAGTGCGTATTGTAATCTTCTATGAATACCTCACAGGGGGCTTGCTTTCCCGTCTCAGTAATTGAGCAAGGGCCCGCACTGCCGCTATTATATGCCCAATGGCATCTACTGCGATTCTTTTAGTTCATGCAAAATTATATTTCTAGGATATGCAATGAGTTTTGACAAGAGAGTAAGGGCTCATAGTGTGGTATCTTAAAACACTTTTTTTCTGTAAAAATCGATGTTTAATGGAAATATCTTAACACATTGCAACTACTTGAAAAATGTCTTTCGTTGCCATAGCAACATAACCATTTCTTGCAAAGTCTTAGAAAGTACCAGATTTTGATAATAAATGAGAAAATATTATAAATCAAAATGACTGGAAAATATTTTTACGGGTTGCCAAGTACTCTGATTTCATAGTAATTATAACCAATTTGAAAATTCAAAAACAACAGAATACAACACAATACCAAGCATGAAACATAGCGTACCCATTTTATTTTAACTACAGAAAGAATTTTAATCCAATTTAAAGTCCAGAGATATTTCAAAACCAAAACCAGCCACGGTTTTTAACGACAAGCTTTATGAGCATTTTGAGCAAAGCACATCAAGATAAATGTAAAATCCACAAAAATATGGTGCCAATTTTTGCAGTTTTTTCACAAAAACCACTAGTGAAGGTTTGATGACTGTGTAAAATGAAAAAAATATTAATAGGCTAAAGCATTTTTTTATTTAATGCTAGCTAATGAGTTTTCGAATGAATATCGAGACTAGAAACTTAGAGTGAGATTTAGTGGCCCATTGGAGCCGGTGCCGCTCAACTCCGGTTTCTGTAGTGTTAAGCGGATGAGAGTCATTGTTGTTGTTGCACTCGTGGTATTACTTTCACTTTCATCAAATACGCGTGGAATTTTCATTAATTCTTCGAGAATCTGGGCGGTGTTTCCTGTTAATAGTACACCTAACAAAAATACATTTTTTGGCATTAGTACGACTTCGGCTTCAGGAGAAAATTTCATTCGTATGACGTCTCTATTTTCTATTTTTCGCGTAAATGGCTAGTGCTCCTACGAGCAAATTTTTAAAATTGCTTTGCACTAAGATTTCTATAAGTAATCGAATGGGTTTCAAAGGCTAGGGTAATGAAACTCAATGCAGTTTGGTAAAACGAAGCGCCATTTTTACTAGTTTACACTTCTAACATTCAACAACAGGGGCCGGATAAACTAGTTTTGCTTTTTCATGCACAACAGCCGGTAGCGACAGCAAAACATTTGAAACTGAGAAGTGACCTATAAATGTAAAACTACAAAGTTTAGAAAACGTGCTAAAAAGTTACAAAAATTTGTAAAAGAGATGAACTGCAATACTAGCAAAAACTTACCTTTAGCTGCTTGGCGTCTTCAACACAAATATGTTAATGAACTTCAGTTCAAGGCCAATGTAAATCACTGAGAACAATGCAGGATAATGGCAGCAACCAATGAATGAAAGCCAGTGTTTTGCAATTTGCTCCAGTAATAGTGTTGCTTTCACTAAAATTGTTAATTGATAAGATAAAACCTTACTTATCCATAAATCAAAACGTATAACCAACTTAAAACTTGTTTGTTGCTGCAGAGGCGCCAAATTTTGTAACGCACGTCGGTGTGTACGTCAAAGCGCAAATGACCGACAACTGAGGAGTTTCCTGTTAACCTCGCTTTTCTAAAATAATTTCCCGAATTACAAATGCGTTTATTTGGTTTTTCGTGAATTTATAAATTTTTCAAGATTTTATTTTATTAGCGATGCTCTAGGTGAGAACGAAATCAAAGTTTTTGACCTGAGTACACGGACGGGCAATCAGTTGATGTTAATAAACATTAACATTTTTCGCACACACGAAAGATCCCAGTAAAATTTGTAATTTGTTTCCACATTAAAGGCAAAATTGCATTATAATTTGTTCCTTTTTATTATCAGAAAAAAAAATTCCAATTTTGGCGTGAGATTGAAGTTTCCGGACGACAGTGCATATTAACGTTTTAATACACAGTACACGATAGATTGTAATTAAGAAATGGTCCATGGTTAGCGTGCGTCTATCGAGTTATGGATGCACGCGGGAAATTGGGAGAGCATGAGAGAAGCATTTCTCTAGCTTCTCGAGTGCTCTCCCAACTTCCCAAGTGCATCTATGACACGATAGACGCGCGCTAAGCATGAACTA
>JAOEJH020392292.1:0-12441 GCA_025448215.2 Palythoa grandis
CTCGCTAATCACCAACTCACATATGTGCAATTCACATATCACCAAGTGGCTTGTCTCTGACGCACATATCTCAAACCAACATAACCCCAGCTCGCTAATCACCAACTCACATATGTTCAATTCACATATCACCAAGTGGCTTGTCTCTGACGCACATATCTCAAACCCACATAACCCCAGCTCGCTAATCACCAACTCACATATGTGAAATTCACATATCACCAAGTGGCTAGTCACTGACGCACATATCTCAAACCCACATAATCCCAGCTCGCTAATCACCAACTCACATATGTGCAATTCACATATCACCAAGTGCCTGGTCACTGAAGTACATATCTCAAACCCACATAGTCCCAGCTCGCTAATCACCAACTCACATATGTGCAATTCACATATCACCAAGTGGCTTGTCTCTGACGTACATATCTCAAACCCACATAACCCCAGCTCGCTAATCACCAACTCACATATGTGAAATTCACATATCACCAAGTGGCTTGTCACTGACGCACATATCTCAAACCAACATATCCCCAGCTCGCTAATTACCAACTCACATATGTGCAATTTACACATCACCAAGTGGCTTGTCACTGACGCACATATCTCAAACCCACATATCCCCAGCTCGCTAATCACCAACTCACATATGTGCAATTTACATATCACCAAGTGGCTTGTCACTGACGCACATTTCTCAAACCCACATAACCCCAGCTCGCTAATCACCAACTCGCATATATGCAATTTACATAGTACCTGAGTTCATTTAACCACGTGCCCAGTCAACCGTCAGGGACCTGGAGGTTTTTGAAAGGGGCTGCAGTTCGTTTAATTAAGCCTAATTATCAATAATAGTGAGCTAGGCTAATTATATTCTTAAGCATTACGGCAGTGCAAGCTAAAACCAATTTTACCAAGCTCTAAACTTTCAATACGTGAGCGTTGACCATGGATCTAAACCTGAGCCGGACCAAGTATTATGAATCTCAAGGGTAAAGTTGGTTTTGCCCAAGTTTTGGTTGTGTTGAGGTACCTATTTTATAATCTTCACGAAGAGATTGTTCCCGATTCTCCTTGCTATATTTTGCTAGGTGCCTTCTTCATTCATTTATGGTGAAAAACTGTTCAGTTATCAGTTTCCCAATCTCTATAACGTAGCGGCTGTTGTGTATG
Source organism: Palythoa grandis (assembly GCA_025448215.2). Taxonomy (NCBI): domain Eukaryota; kingdom Metazoa; phylum Cnidaria; class Anthozoa; order Zoantharia; family Sphenopidae; genus Palythoa; species Palythoa grandis. Next base: position 1,180 of record JAOEJH020392292.1, read on the forward strand.
CGCGCTTTAAGTTTGAATATCCAGGCAGAGAAACTTAAACAGGAACAGATAAATAGTCTGCTTTTAGCTGTTTTCCAAATTAACTTGCATTTCTGAAACCCAATGTAAAGCGCTCACCTGGAGGAAGCACTTTGCAGGTTTTTAAAGGTAGCAATAATTCCGGAAATCATATCTCTGCAATCCTGACATCGATCTCACACGACCGAGTGATCATGATTGCAGGGGCAGCCAAAGCACGTCTCTTCGGAAGATAACGCGAATTGGAGGCAGTGGTCTCCGCATGGATCTTGCTGTTTGACATGGATCCTGTAGTCTGCACTCAAGTACGTAAGGCTTGGCAGATTGAAGCCGTGATTTTGCACCTTCAACCCATTCTACTGATGCACTTACCGATTAGGGTAAAGTTTATAAGTCTCTCAATAAGTATCATAAAGTGATAGGATGATGCTTAGAAATCCCTCCTAAATATCTGCCGACTAACGTTATAATTGTTCAACAAGCAGCAAAGAAGTCGGAACCATTACACTTTTATCTGTAGGTACGAGAAAAACGTATTTGTTCTTACCTAGGTTCTCCAAGCTCTGAACAATTTCTCGCAACGTGTTGAATGCAGAACTTACTTCTCAAGCAACACTATCAAGACCAGCGAGAGACATCGATTGAGAGGCTGCGCATACCAAAAAGATAAACGTAGAGAAATGAGATGTAAAAAAATCGTAAGATAGATTTACAAAAATGTCCCAGTTTAATCTAATTGCCTTCCATCCTAATTGCCTTCCATCCTCCTTTTACATGGTCAATCTTTATTCAGCTTAAACCTTGCAAGCCGCTTTGCTTCAAAAGTACTTTAACTTCCAAACGTGATTACCAATAAAGTTCACGGCTAAGAAACATCGTTGTTTAATACGTTAGAGCACTTCTCACATATTTTACATAACTAGTCCCAATATTAAATCAACTAAGTAAACCTACCTTAGGAGTTGAGAAAGGCGTTGTTTTACCTTACCTTACCTTACCTTACCTATCCTCTTCGCGCTCGGTTGCGCATAAGTCCTTGATACTTTTCCGCCATTGTGTCCTATCACGTGCCACTATCCTAGCTTCCTCCCAAGATTTACAGCCCTCCTCCGCTCTCTCTTTCTTTACGGACCGTCTCCAAGTTGTTTTCGGTCTACCTACCTTTCTTTTACCATTCGTTCAGCTCATCTAAAGATATTACATATGGCCAGAAGATATCCAGGCTCTTATTTAGACACTGGTACTGGAAGGATTCGAGCTTCTCGTAGTCTTTTACATTGGTCTTCCAAGTCTAGCTCCCATGCAGGAGGACGCGTTTTACGAGGGTATTGAATAGCTTGATCTTGGTTGCCTTGCTTACATTTTTCGACTTCCTGAAATCTATCTTGGCCTTATTAAGCCTGCTTTGCATGTCCTTGTCCGCACCTCCATCAGTGCTTACAATGGCTCCAAGGTAGGCAAAATCGTTGGTTTCTTGAATGTTTTGGCCGATTTGGAGCTTGATTGGCTCTCCCTTCTTGCCGTTCACCTTCAGTACCCAAGTCTTTGATTGGCTAATGTTGAGTCCCACTCTCCGGGCTGTCTCAGATAACTTGTCCGTCTTCTTTTCTATTTGGCTGTGGTTGGTCGAAATAAGTGCCATGTCATCCGCAAAGTGTAAGTCCTCTAGTTGGCTGGTAAGTTTCCATCTGATTCCAGTGTTAGCTTGACTGGTTGTTTCATGCATTATCCAATCGATAGCAAGAAGGAATAAAAAGCCCGACATCACGCAGCCCTGTTTGACACCAGTCTTTACTTGAAACCAATCAGATGGTTGGTCTCCGTCAAGAACTGCGCATTCGCATTCCTGGTAAAGGATTTGGATTATCCTGATGATCTTCCCTGGTATACCATACAGCTTCATGATGTCCCAGAGGCTGTTCCTATGCAGCGAATCAAACGCTTTCTCAAAATCGATGAAGTTTAAGACCAGGGAGGCTTGCCATTCATGCGACTGTTCAATGATGTTGCGCAATATAAACATCTGCTCGGTGGTACTTCGTCCCTGATGGAATTCTGTTTGTCCTTGTCGTAGCTTTGCATGTAGTCCCTTCTTACATACACACACACATACATACATGCATACATACATACATACGTACTTTATTCGTCCTAAACAGGCGCTCTATGAGTATTTTACCTAAGACTTTGCTTGCGATTATTGGTTGTTCTACCAAGGGGTTCAAATCCAGTCTCACTACAATAAGATTGATTCAATCGAACTATAGTGGAGCTTGTATGAGATTGCGCAACACATCTGGAATTTCAATAACTTCACCTCCATCAATTTTGGCTTCCCCGTACCGTATGCAGTGTCTTGAGGATAGCGAGAACTGTTAACAAAGTCCAAGAAGAGGTCCACTTTTTCCATGGATAAACAGTAACGGACAAAGGGTTGTCTTTCTTCGACTGTTCCTGGTCCTATCGTTTCAGCATGTTTCCTTGCTTGGTCAATACGTCATATTGTAATGCCAGGAAGATATCTGGAAAGTAATATTTTTTTCTTTTACCACGATAACATTGCATTATACGATCAGACGAGTTGGTTTCCATCACTTTGTGTTCCACATCTTCATCCTTGGCTTATGGATTAGTGGTGATTAGTCTGAGCAACTCATCGGCTTGTTCAGGTGCTATGAACTCCATTGTTACCTCCACTGCATCTTTAGCTTTCTTTCTAATGTAGTTGATTAGTCTGAGCAACTCATCTGCTTGTTCAGGTGCTGTGCATTCCAGTGTTACCTCCACTGCCTCTTTAGCTTTCTTTCTAATGTAGTTGATTAGTCTGAGCAACTCAGCTGCTTGTCCAGGTGCTATGCACCCCAGTGTTGCTTCTATTGCCTCTGCGGCTTTTTTTCCAATGTAGTTACGTGTGGTTTTGGCAACATCTGTTAGTGGCTGATGCAGTTGAAAGCGAACAGGGCTAATTCGTCCATTACAATACCTTACCTTATGTTCTGTTTAGTTTTATTGAATGGCGTAGGGCAGTACTCTTAGTCCTCACCACAAGGGAACTCTTCACTCAGATGCAAAAAAGACAGGGGTGAAAGTAAGTTCTCATAGTGTTCACCAGGGTGTTAACATGCAGTAATTTCCACTTGGAATCCTCAGCCGGGCAAAAAAAGGCCTCCTCAGAACCAATAAAAATTATTCCTTTTTTGAAGCCATGATGTAGTTGTCTAAATTAGCCGTAAAGTGCATTTTCCTTTTATAACGACTCCCAATATCACTTTCAATAAGTAAACGTTATAAGAGATCAAACTAAGTTTCGCTTCCTTTCTACTTTCTTTAATCCTTCTTAAGGTCCTTTGATTAAATTCCGGCTCCACCGCAACTCTGTTAATTTAACTTGAACTATTGAAACTCTTACTCGCTGCTTACACTGAAATATACAACTCTCTTTCGCCGCTTACAGTAACAAGTGAAATTTACAACTGAAACATTTTGATTTATATACTAGTTCCAGTCCTCTAGTCCCAGTCCCATCTCGGGACTTTCTAGTAGAACATATAAGACGCGACGTAGCAGCCCCACAAGCGGCTCAGCTCATTGAACTTAAACGTTTGCAAAATAATAAAGGTGTCCTACGATATCTAAAAATATAATAAATATATATATATTAAATTGGTATTTCCAACAGCTTCTAATGTACACAACTTTACAATGGGACGATGAAGTTCTGCAGTAGCTGTCTTTACCTTCACAGATCTTACACGGCCATCTCTGTCTGTGAATGTTTGAGTGACGCGACCCAGGGGCCATTTGCTTCTTGGCAGTTCCTTGTCCGCAATCATTACAAGATCTCCTACTTGGACATTTCTCTGGACCATTTTCCCCTTTTCGCGTTCTTGTAAATGGCCCAAATACCCTTTGACCAATCTCTTCCAGAATAAATCTGCTCAATACTGGACCTTTCGCCACTGTTTTCTTCCGATATGATCTTCTCGAGTAAGCATCCTGGAGGTAAGCCTGTTACTTTTCTTTGAAGCAAGAAATGATTAGGAGTTAATGCCTCCAAATCCCTCGGGTCATCTGAAACCTCAATAATTGGTTTACTGTTCATGATTGCTTCTACTTCAGCAAACAGAGTTCTAAGGGCAAACTCACTGATTATACTATTGCCAATCAATACCTTTAGTTGCCTTTTCGTAGTCTGTATCAATCTTTCCCACACGCCAGACATGTGGGGTGCTGAAGGAGGGTTAAATACCCACTTGATTCCCCTTTGTTGTAGTTCACTTTCAATCTTGTTTTCGTTCCAATTTCCGATTGCTTGCCTCTCTGTCTGCGCCAACAAAGTTAGTTCCTCTGTCTGAGCGAATCTCTTCAGGAGTTCCTCGACGATTTATAAACTGACGAAGGACCATTATGAAATCATCTGTTTCCAGCGATGGTGCTACTTCAAGATAAACCACTCTTGTTGTTAAGCACGTTATAATACATCCCCATAGTTTTGCCGTTCCGCGCCCGCGCTTCACATGTAAAGGTCCAAAGAAGTCTATACCGGAGTAAGTGAACGTTGGATTGTAAGGTAGTAATCGTGATTTTGGCAATGGTCCCATCACTTGTCTTAATGCCTTTGCCTTCGCTCGACGACATTTAAAACAACAACGGATGATTTTCTTCGTCAGGGTTCTTCCACCAATGATCCAAAAGGCTTTTCGCGTTTCAGCTAGGGTTTGTTCCCTTCCCGCATGTGCCAATCTCTTATGGCAATGTTCAATAATTAGCTGCTGACATGATGATTTCCAAGGATGATGGGATGCTTTTCGTCATAGGACAAAGTTATTGCGTTGTCTAAACGACCTCCGACACGAATAATGCCTTCAACCAAAAAGGGCTTCAAGTTTACAATTCGATTTTTCTCTTTCAATTTCTTGTTAGCTTTGAGTTCACGAATTTCTTGAACAACATTTCCCTTTGAGTAACTCGACCAATTGATTTAGTTGCTCGATCTAATTCCTCTACTGAAATTTCTCCTTTTGCACTGATTTATCTCGCACCCAGTCGCAAAATCGAGCCAGCCACGCCACTTTGCGTTGCAAACCAATCCAGGAGCTACTCCCTCTCACGATATCTTCCAGGCTTGCAATTTGTGAAGGTTTCTCATTCTGTTCGTGATCACCTGTAGTAACAACCTGAATTCGTACCTCCGGATCGTCTTCAGAAATTTCTCCAAAATCGGAACAAGTGGGCCTGTTTGTTTCAGGCTGCCATAAGTACTCGTGTCCTCTCCACCATCTGTGTTGGGCAGACAATTTTGCTGCTTTTAGACCCTTCGAGGCGGCATCATCTGCTGGGTTTAATTTTCCTGGACAGTGTCTCCATTGTTCTGGATTAGTTGCACTTCTCGATTCGCAACATAAGTACGAAAGTGCTTGGTTTCGTTCCGTATGTATTGCAGCACTGTCTTTGAATCAGTCCAGAACACAACACGGTCTATATCATGAGATAACTCACCTGCAGTGGCTCGGTTTATTCTGACTGTCAAGGCTGCAGCTTGCAATTCAAGTCTTGGTATTGTCACTGATCTCACAGGAGCAGTCCTTGATTTTCCAACTAGAAATGAGCACGAGATCGAGCCATTGTCATAAAGAAATCTCAGGTATGAACACATGTCATAGCCCTCTTCTGAAGAATCACAAAAGTTATGAATTTGTAGTTGATCAAGTTTCTGATTAGATTGTAGATGACATCTTGGAATTTCTATTTGTGACAATATCGGTAATTCTTGTTTCCATTTCTGCCAGTGACACAGTACGTCAGGTGATAATGTATCATCCCATTCCATCTCCAGCTTCCACAATCTCAGCATGATTTTCTTTGCGCTCAGAACTACTGGGGACATAAATCCAATAGGATCGTACAATGAACTAATGGTGGACAAAAGTCCGCGCTTGGTTAGGGGTTTGTCTTGTGGTACAACTCAAAACTTTAATGTGTCCATATTTACATCCCACTAAACACCTAATGCTCTTTCTACGGGAAGATCATCAAGTTCCAGGTCAAGAAATAGTCTTGCACGTTCTTTTTTGGGGACAGTAGTCAGAATCTTTCGACTGTTACTCATCCACTTTGTTAAACAAAACCCTCCGCAGTTAAGAAATTCTATTAATTCGCACGTCAGTTTATCAGCAATTTCGTCTGTCTTCACAGATTTCAACAGTTCATCAACATAAAAATCTCTTTTAACTGTTCTCACTGCCTCCTTACTAAAATTGTCTTTGTTTTCCTACGCTGTCCTCTTAAGACTATAATTTGCACTACTAGGTGAGTCCGTGGCACCGAAGATATGACTAACCATTTGGTACTCACTTGGTGTTTTATTAAGATCACCATCTTCCCACCATAAGAAACGCAGAGGATCAGCATTTTCTGGTGGTACTTTCACTTGCAGGAACATTGCTTCAATGTCAGCAGCTATGGCAACAGGCAGTTCTCTAAACTTTAGCAGAACTCCTAATAAACTATTCGTTAAATCTGGCCCTTGAAGTAACTGATTGTTCAAAGATACACCTTCGTGTAAAGCAGCTGCGTAGAAAACTACTCTTGCCTTGCCAGGTTTTTGAGGGTGAAACACTGCGTGATGGGGAAGGTACCAAGTTCTGCGAGTGTGTTTTGCGAAGCCTTCGCTGTTCAACTAACGAGCATCACCCCTCGTAAATAGGTTCTTCATGAAATCTTTGTATTTCTTATATAGGTCTTCATTTCTCAGCAGCTTCTTGTGCAATGATCGTAATCGCGCTTTAGCCATTTCCTTGTTGTTTGGTAACCATGGGTTTTCACTTCTCCACAGCATCCTAACTTGGTAATGACTGCCTCTTTTACAAACAGTATCAGTCTACATTATTGAGAGAGCTTTCAAATCTTCGACTGACACCGCTTTCGCGACACTCTCGACTCTTTGGAAAGTATCATGTCCAAGAAATTGCTTCATTTGTTGGTGTAATTTATCATCGCCATACCTGTAGAAGTTGACATTGGTCTTCTTTGACCTTGATTTTCCAGTCCCAACTGGACCGAGGATGGCCCATCCCAAAACAATACGCACTGCATACGGCTCTCCTGCCTTACCTACACGGTTTTCCTCATGTACTTGGCACTCGGGAACATTTGCACCAATCAACATGGTGACCTCCTCGTCCTCAACCTCTGGAATTTCTATTCCTCTCAGGTGTGGCCATTTCGGGAAATTATTTGGTCTTGTAAATTTGATGTTCAGCTTCTGAACAACCTGACATCTTGAATAGCAACTGTTCGACCTTGTGAATCATCAGCCGATTTAAGGGAGCGGTCAGTATTTATGGGGAGTACCGGGTTGGATAAAAAACGTACGGGGTATATATGAAGTATTTTTTTGGAAATTTTACGGGGTTTGAAATTTTTCATGTACTATTTATAAATATGTGACGGGGTATGAAATTTATGGTATGAAGTTAAAGGTTGCGGAGCTAGCTAGTGCATTTCTGACTTAACAGATTTTAGCAATAAATTTTATATCATATATTAATACATTGACACTGCTTCAATTAATATCTGTTTTAATTCTGTCAATAACAATCTCGATGTGTGCTGCATGCTATTGACTTATATATGTGTCCCGCTGGAAGTTGAAACTGTTATTCTATTTCTATCAACAAAACTATTAAATTCTGCTTAAAAGTACATTTTGTAATAATCTCATCGTTTATTGAAATATGAGAAAAGTGCAAACAGTACAATTTCGCATTATAAACGATGAATGCTCAGTTTTGAGAACAGTTTTTGGGACTTCATACTTAGAATAATAACAGAGATTATATATGGGGGTCTGAAAAAAGCTACTGAATGTCAAGGCGGGGTATGAAACTTTTTTAAGACAATTAAGACGGAGCTCAAAAAAAATGATGTGAAATATCAGATTTGTCCAACCTGGTACTCCCCATAAATAGTGCCAGACCCCCACTCATTCATTGCTTTTGTTTTTAGAGACTGACACTGCATGCCTTGCACATAACATTTCAAGATGGCGGCCCACTGAAAATTCAAACCATGGAAATGATGAAAACAAATTGCTCGATGTGAACTATACTTTACAGAGAAACTAGATATTGTGCTAATTCTTTACCTCAGCATCTCGTGGGTCATCGTACTCAACAAAGCCATAAGCTGCAACAGACAGGAAAATTCTTTAATAATAATAATAATTCTATCAATTTGGTACTCTAGTTTGATAATAAAGATTACATTCAATTAAATAATCATAGCAATTACATGAGTTAGTTGGCCCTAACAGTTGGCTAATGCAACCAAGCTATTTAATAAGTACTTTTTGTCAAATGCTGTTTCTAAGCAAATGATCGTTTTAAAAAGAATTGTATCACAGCAAGTCTGTCTTCAGCATTCATCTCACTGGCTACTCTTTTCAGGGTTCGAAATTGGCAATAGTCTGCTAGTTTGCACATCAGTAAAAGTTATGGCTGACTAGTAAACTTGTCGTCAAACTAGTGCGAGTGTCTAGTAAAATATAGTCAACTACCAATAAAGTTTTTGAAATGTTTGTGTTTGCATTCCAAATCATGTCATATAATTACAAGTTTATATTCTGTTTTGCCTGAAAGTGACTTTCTATAGCAGGCACATGTTGATTGAATGATAATGTCACGGGCATGCAGGTTCCACAGAAAAGCGAAAGAACATTGTATTAGGTGGAGCAAAGAAGTATGGCTGCTTCTGTAACAAAAATGAAAAAAGCTCGTAAAGTCTAGTAAAAAACAGGAAGGACTACAGGGCATGAAATAGGAAAAAATTTGGAGTGCCACCAGAATTTGTTTTGGCAATCCAAATGTTTTTTGACGTGCCAGTTCCCCAATTTGGGTTGCCATTTGGCACTTGGCACACTGCTATTTCGTGCCCTTGACTAATAAACCCAAGTGATTACTAGTCCGAATGTCTGATGACAAAAAATTTCAACTCTAACTTTAAAATCTATGAATAGCCCTGTATAAGGAAAAGATATTTTTCAACGAATTCCTTCACAGTGACGGCCCTGATGTCTGGGTGGTTAGCAAAGCGGGATCCTGTATCACGAATCACGGTCTTGTCTTGAACACTGTCACAGATCATGATAAAAGGATTTTGGTAGAACGAATCATAGACCTAGCTTCAGGCAATAATAGATCAAGATTGCATTTTTGCCAACCCAATAATGAATCACGCACTTGTTTTTGACACAATAACCAATCATGAGAAAAACCCTTTATGTATAATATAGCCTAAAATATGCATAAAATAAGTATCAACAAGTACCAAGAGGCTAATGTAAGTGTTTTACACCTTATGGATATTAATTGCTTCATCTAAAATACTACAAATAGCTGATAAACTCTGATAACAATACTAAAATTATTCTTACCCATTCCTTTGCCTTGTTGTAGGACAGGTTACAGAATACCACATGGAAAGATAAAACAGAAGTCAATCAGATTACGGGAAAAATTATTACAGTGAAATATATTGAAAAACTGAAAAAACTCTTCAATGTTATTTGAAAAGATACTTTGCCGCTTCGTTTAATTGATTAAATACGGTACTATCACAATAAGATACATGTATGACTTCTCTGTTTCAAGCAAAGAATTAAACGGACTCAATTACACGACGCTGTGCCCATCAAGTTCTTAGTCACTGGTGATATTACAAACCCATAACTTGGGAAGAAATGATACTGTGATTTGAGTGATATGGTTGAAGGATCAATAATTTATTCGTTGGGAAATCACGTGAAAACGACAAACCTTGTAAATTACACAGAATTCGCATTTTACTTTAGCGTAACGGCAAGTTTCTGCCCCTTAAAAAGATCGATACATTCCAAATACTGCCTTAAAACGTACATTTGTAGCAGTTGCAAACAATGTCGTCCTCCTGCGCCTTATTTTTAAGACGCGAAGCAAAAAACACGTTTATTAATAGTAATTAATCTCAAGGACGCGAGCAAAGATGGCGTGGTTTTCATTTGATCAATTCATACAATTTCAACAAGTTTCTACTTTGATAAGAACACAGTATTTGCTATAAAACTCAAACTTTAAACAAAACTTGAATAACTATTATAGCCAAGCCGCAGGGAGAAGTTTTAAACTCTAAATTCAAACTCTAACAAATGTGAAGCGAACCGCGTGGCGACTACTCTATTTCCGGACATTCAATCGCAAAGTTCTAAAGTCGAACTGTATTAAAAATACTTACCATATCGAACGTCACATCTTACAAGTCTTCCATAATGGAGAAATACACTCTCTAAATCTTTCTGTCTTGCTTCCAAAGGCAGTCTCCCGATAAACAGTTGAGTTGATCGACGCGCCATCTTGCTTCTTCGTGCACGAGCTGAGAAGATGTCTGCCCAAAACCGATAGGGACTGGGCACTAAAATTGAAGCAACATAGTTACCAGTCTAGTTACCTCACTAACGCTTCGCTAAAAGGAGGAGGGCTGAGGAGAGCAAGACGAACGGAAATATTTTTTTTTATCTTTCTAGGTCAGTGCTAGGGATTTCGAGGGCGTGCTCCTGGAAAATTATTTGAAATCAGTTTTTCAAAATCATATTTTACGCTTTTACGGCGTATTTTAATGGTCATAACTCATAAGAATAAGGTTAAATCGTTTCTGAATGTCGATCTTCTTTGGGATCCATAACTAAAAGATAGGGGTACCAGAAAAGATACTGGAAGAAGGCGCTAGGCTCACATCAGAACTGGTAGCTCCGCACTTTGTCCAGAGCCTGTGAATTCATTTGTTAATACAGAGACTGTACTGCAAAGACGGTGTACGCAATGCCGTGGTACGCAGGATCTGTGAAGATCTATCAGTCAAATGTAGAAATACAAAACTAGTAAATGAATGACTAACATACTGCATAGAAGATAAGCTTGTCAGGAAACCAATATAATGAGGGGTTCGGAATAAGCCAGATTTGCAACTGTAGGACAAAACAGTTATGTACGGTTGCAAGTCCTGGCTTATTCCGAGCTCTTGATCATATTGGTTCACTGACAAGCTTATCTTTTACGTCGTATATCAGTCATTCATTTACTAGATTAGTAAGTGCATTTAGCGGTGCTTAAATATTTTACCATGAACGACGCTAGCTTCCATCTTTAGGCAAACGTTACACGCACTTAAACTATATAGTATTACCAAGCCCCCCCCCTTTCCCACATGCCT
>JAOEJH020393729.1:0-12439 GCA_025448215.2 Palythoa grandis
ATATTGGTGTTAGTGGCAATGATGATGATGATGATGATATGAGAGTGATCTTGTTTTCAGGTATTTGTCCACAACATGACATTCTGTTTGATTCGTTGACTGTGGAGGAGCACTTGTGGTTCTTTGCCAAGTTGAAAGGATGTCCATCTCGCAAGGTAGATGCTGAGGTGAGGAAGATGATCAATGCAGTTGGTTTGATGGACAAGAAAGACACTCAGGCCCGAGCATTATCTGGTGGAATGAAGAGGAAGCTATCCGTTGGTATAGCCCTTATTGCAGATTCAAAGGTGAGTGATAGTTTGATTGGTTTTAAAGTTGTTTCCAGTCCCAAGCAACCATACGCTTTCCTTATATCACTTAAAAGCTACTTAACCCCACAAGCGTTACGCTTTTATCTCACTTAATTGTTAGATAGAAAAAACTTCTTAAAGATAAAAAAAAATCATGAATGTTGTTCAAAGGTTATATAATGTCCAATACACAAATTTAATATAGATTTGGGGGCTAAAATGTCTGCCTGTAGTGGAGCAAGGAAGAGGATTTTAAGTAAGACGAAATACAAGGAAATAACACTCGGGACTGTAAAATTAACAGGGAAACAACTGGGAATGTGTTTCTGATATTTCAGATTGTCATGTTGGACGAGCCAACCTCAGGCATGGATCCGTCTGCTCGTCGATTTACTTGGGACTTGATTCAGCAGCAGCGAGCAGGAAGAACAATACTCCTTACCACACACTTTATGGATGAAGCAGACTTGTTGGGAGACAGGATTGCTATCATGGCCGAGGGCACCGTCAAGTGCTGTGGCAGTCCATTGTTTCTGAAGGGAAAGTATGGAGTGGGTTATCACATGGTAATGGTGAAAGAGCCTGGCTATGATATTGGTATAGTGAGCAATGTTATTACCAGACATGTTCCAACTGCACAGCTGGAAAGTAATATAGGTAATATGATATACAGTACTCCTACGCTACGACCTAACAGTTTTTGCGTTCGACGAAGGGGGAGAACGCATACTAATCATGTCTTTGCTCGCGGGCTCAGGCTTGATGCTATTCCTTTTTAAGATTTTTCGTACGGCTGGCTGGCTGGCTATCCAAAAATGCCTCGACTTCTTGCGACCGTGGCAACTTGGTGACTAATGTTCTGTTCCTTTTTCGCGAACTACAAAACATGCCAAGTTTCTTCTATTTTAACTCTTTTCTTTTGGAATTCAAGACCAAATAATTTAAATGAACAATCAAAAATAAGGAAAGAACGAAATGTTTACTTGCCTTTGGTTTGCAAAAGAAAATAACAGTAACGAAGAAAGCTTCCGAGTGGCGTAGCTGGAACCGAATTTGTAACGATAGCTACAAAACATTCAATTTATCGGCCAAAATACACCAAAATCTTTATTGTCTTAATGGATTTTTCGGTCTTTTAAACATTATAGGAGTAAGAACTAATGGTGCAAAAAATAAAAAAAATGTTTTTCTTTCTTTTGAAAAGTATTTTTGCAAGCAAAAAAAACGATTGAATGCGCCCGGCGACGATCGAACTCGGGACGTGCACAGCCAAGTGCGGTATCACATAATAAATTTAAGCCCCGCTCTCTCGCAGGAGCTTTTGTCAACTTTTAATAATGAATTATTGAGTAAAGCATTATTATTGTTTTCCTTACTATTAAATCATAAATTTTGGTATAATTTAGCTCTTTGGCTGCAAGGATAACACAGACAAAAGATTACAAAGAATTCCGTCGGTATTCAGTATAAATCAGTACATTCACAAGCACCGCGTTCGATTTGGGTCAAGACTGCGACGAGCAGAGCTCAGAAATATGTCGAACGCATTTCACTAATCTATGATACTTCTAATATAGATGTTAATGCAAAGAGAAGTTATTTACGACAGTTATTTTATGGCTCTGAGGGAGGGTCCAGACATAAATCAAAACGAGCCTCCTGCACTGCTGAAGGGCACCTTATAAACCGTTATAAACAGTTACTTAAATTATGTTTTTATCCTCCATTTTGTTAGGTGCTGAACTGTCATTCATCCTTCCGAATGAAGCTACAGGTAAATTTGAGGAACTTTTCACCGAATTAGAAAATCGAAAAGGTGAGCTTGGCATTGCCAGCTATGGTGCCTCAGTAACAACCATGGAAGAAGTGTTCCTAAAGGTCGGTGAGGGAATGGACAGCACATTGAGTAGCAAACTGACGCGTGACATCGCTCCTCAAGGTCAGCGGACGAAAGACTGTTAACTATGGATATGTTTTATTTGTTTTGTTTTGTTTTGTTTTGTTTTGTTTTAGAGAGCCCCAACATTCTGATTTAGGCGAGATTATCCCAACTTAACTGGCAAATCCCAAATACTGATCCGTGCCTGATTAATAGATTTTACTAAACACACCTCGTTGTCAACGCATGATATTATAAAGATATTAGATCCTCTTATCTACCGTTCGTATTCAGGGTTCAAATAAAGAGGGCAGTGGCTTTTTATAAATTCAACAAACAACCTCAAAACTTCAACAATCGAATATAACCGAAATTACAAAGTCAAAGTGCATAGTGATCTAAAGTTTGTTAATTGTTTTACTGACGGGCCTTTCCATGACTAGTCTTTCCTTTTTTTTAATTTTAATATAAAATAGCATTACAATCTTACCACGTTGCACGAGTAGTAACCATTGCTTTTGTTTTTCGAAAGTTGAAACATATTATGATAATTTTTTTTTAATATTTTAGATGATGTTGTTGCTACCAATGAAAATGCGCGTCTTGGAAGATTTGGTTCAGAAGTCTCCATCAGCGTCTCAAACAATTACAGCCATAATACCGGAATGGTACTCAGTTTACAGCGCTGGCGGGCAATGTTTGTGAAAAAGTTCCTGCATTCGAAACGTCACAAGGTTTCGATTCTGTTTCAGCTGTTGTTGCCCCTGATATTTACCCTAATCGCCCTTGTAAACGCCAAGTCGTTTCCAAAACGTACGGATTCTCCACCACTTACACTGGTAACGGATCGGTTCGGCAGTAATATCGTACCTGTTAGGATTTCAGAAGAAAACAGGTACGCCGACTTGGATTGCTGAATTTATTTTTTAGGAACTTGTGGCTGACACCTCGTACTGCGACTTTCTACAAATCCCATTTTCTTTGTTTGTAGGGAAAGTCATCTTGAGTTGAAATAAAGTAAATGTTGTATTTAGAATACTAATTTTTTTTGCAGCTAGATATGCTCTAAATATTGTCCACTAGTTAGACTAACTAGACATGTCCATTGAAAGCGAAATGATGTTAGATATTGAAGGCGAAATTAACTTTTCCTATAGCACGTCAAAAGTTCATGCGCTGTATCAAGAATATGTTAACCAGTTTAAGGGAACAGAGAGCCAAACGTTTGGGATATCCAGTAGTGAAGACATGCAGAATTATCTCCTCCAAAAGGCTAAAAGCGATGGAATTGGATATTTCAACCGTAGAGACCTCGTTGCTGCAAACTTTGACCAAAAAGGCGGCACCGGTAAGCGTCTATTATGTACTTTGAATAAATTAAAAAAAGACGATTCTCTTTAATTTAAACATGTTTCATTCCATTGCCCTGGTCAGTAAGTTCAAAATTACTAAAGTTGTGCAGTTTTAAAGTTGTATGCTGATAAAATGTTCAAATTGAAGAAGAGCAAGTTACGAAGAAAGTTTTAAGTTTACATGTAAATGATCTTTTCAGTGGTATGTTCAAAAATATGGTCTCTTGTTAATTTCTGCATTACAACTCTGTAACCGCGTTGTTTTCTATTTAATAGGAACGTTGAACGTTATTTTTTGCTATGCATTCATAGACGACCTCTTGTTGATAAATTTATCGTTCCTTTTTTTTTTACCGTAGTGAATATTACTGCGTGGTTTAACAACCAGCCATTCCATGCCATTGCCATTTCATTGGCTGCTGTGCAGAACGCAGTTTTCAGGTTTATGGTAGGAAGTGACCATTCGTTAACTACTATCAACCACCCACTACCACGCTCGGCTAAAGACAAGGTCGATGACCTTAGCCGGTAGGTGTTCTATTCGTCTTTGCTTCTTCTCTGTAGATCACAACTCACAGTGTACCAGTACTTCCGGTTATTTCTATACTCCATGAAGTTCGAATGCTAAAGAATGTTGAATCTTTTAAAGGCCCTTTAAAAATCTGTTAAACGTTCGTTGTCATTTTTATTTTAAAATCTACATAAAATGGACTGGAGATGCAAGGAAAAGATTTTTTCAGAAAAGCCTAAACATTTCGCAAATCTTCACGGTAGCTGCTTGAGGGTCTTTAACAATAACGCAATTGGTTCTACACTCATTTCGCGAAGCGGAAATAAAATGATATGAGGTATCGTAGAATTTTTCTGTCAAAAACTCATAAATCCATGATCCAAATCGCGAGAACAATGACGAGTAGCTTGCGAAGCCAGCGTGCTAACCACTAGACCACGAACTCAACTGTCGTGAAAATGCGGAAAATAACTCATTGACCTCAATGTGGACACTCGTGCGAACGGTCGCCATATTGGAGAGCGGAAAGAGTAGAAATAAATGAGCTGGCTCGCAGAGCTCTTTGATTGTCATTGACGTGCATGGAAAAAGACGAAACACCAACACGACATTTCACCTCATTTCAACCAATCTCATCTCACTTAATGTTGATGTGCAGGTGTGAAACTTTCCCGCCAAAAACACAACACTTACATGATGTGTCCTTACTTTGTTACGTAATTACAGTCAGTACGTTTTTTGCAGCTTTCCAGGCGACACATTAAACATTATCATCAGGGAAGTCAGGTTGGCGTAACGGCCATCACTAGCGCCTCTCACCTCTGCCACCCGGGATCGACTTCCGGACTTCAAACTTGAGCTGAGATTAGTCAATCTCAATCTGACTCCGAGGGTTATTGTCCGGGTACTCCGGTTTTCCGGGTACTCCCTTAGTATAATCGACACCAGCTTCTAACTGTATCTGGCCTTGGAGATAATGCTCGTAAGGGACTCCATGTCCTATTTATCGTCTCCTTTGGTTTCGGATTCTTCCAAAAGTGTTATTAAAATAAAATAAAATAAAATAAAACAAAACGAAACGAAACGAAACGAAACGAAACGAAACGAAACGAAACGAAACGAAACGAAACGAAACGAAACGAAAATGAAAATGAAAATGAAAATGAAAATAAAACAAAATGAAAATGAAAATAAAAAGTTGATAGTAAAACTGCTCTTTGTAATACTCGCCATTTTAGCCAATCTAGTCGTGTTTTACAGTTCACTAATAGTGAGAGGAGCATGCATTTTTACTGTATTTAGTCAATAAACCTCCTCTACGCTTTTTGTATCAAGATACACATTCCCGTGGCCGAAAATTGTCCGGAAATAAAACTTTGAGGACAATTTTTCATCCGAGGGTCTGTGAATCTCGATACGTAAAAGCGTAGTGGAGGTCTACTTATTTTATGATTCAACAATAATTTTCTCCCCGAGAGAATGGTGGGAGCCATTAAAAACATTTAAAGCATAAAATTTGTAGAATTCTTTGCATTTGGAGGAACTGATTTGTTTACGAGTTTTGTCTCCTTTTGTTTTGATGTGGTCCCTAACCTAGAGGTTGAATTCTTAGTGATTTTCAATCAATTTTAACCTTAATTAAAACAATTGAGTCGTACTTTCGAGCGGCTGCGATTTACCTGGTTGTATTCCCTGGTATTTGCTCTGCGGGCAAATATCACGTGATCGATTCTGAGCAATGGCGTCGCGCGCTTTTACTTTGAAAATTGTTGAAAATTTTATAATATAACTTGATATATTGGTTCAAAACTACGTTCTTTTGTCATTATAAAACAGATATTAACATTATAGCCTGAAGATCTTACTTTTTTCTTTGCAGAGACGCTACGGGTTTTCTCATCTCCTTCACTTTGTTGTTCTCCATGGCGTTCCTGGCTTCCAGTTTTATCCTGTTTCTGGTGCAGGAGCGGTCAAACAAAGCTAAACACGTGCAGCTTGTCAGCGGAGTAGACCCGGTCAGCTACTGGACGTCCGCCTATCTGTGGGATATGATCAACTTCATGATTCCTTCGTGCACGCTTCTCATTTTATTTGTTGCTTTTGACGTCCCCGCTTACCGAGGTACAGAAAAAAAATTATATTAAAAATTTAGGTGTTATTTTGGACATTAGGGCGACGTGGTTGGCGCAGTAGTAAGATCTCTGCCTTCCAGCCACAAGGTAACGGGTTCAAATCCGTCAGCCAAAGTTGTCTCAGCTTTCCATTCTTTCGAGGTCGGTAAAATGTGTACCAACTTCTGTTTGGGGTTAACCTGGAACGGATTAGTGTCCCGTCCAGGGGGAGTCATTGACTCTCTCTTAACACTATAGAAGTCGGAGCTAAGCCTGCGCCGGCTCCAATGGGCTGCTAGGCTGATAAAAGCATTTAGCTTTTTTATGTTGGACACCAATTGTATCTTGAAAAGCCATTTTAATTACATTTATAAGAAATTTACTAGGAGCATAGGTATTCTTTCAAACATACGTTACTACGTCACACTTGGTGCTCTCATCAACCTATATTCTGCCCATTGTATCATTTTTTTTAAGTATGATATTGCAGTTATATATGTAACACCTATGTTTTACAAAAACGTGCCATAAGAATAATATCTTTTTCTAAATTTGATGACCACTCCGGTCCACTCTTTAAACGAACTGGCATACTTACATTTAGTTTCGATGGCGTCACTTTTCACACTAGCTTATTTTATGTTAAAAATTCTACAATAATTTAATTCCCGCAGTTTTTGACAGGTATTTCTTTTGATAAGAAAAATCATAACTACAATATGAGACAGTCTTCAACACACGCATTTTCTCTTCCCAGAGTGAGAACTAACTGTGGAAATTTAATACACAATTTTCGGGAGTCAAAGTTTGGAGTTATGTTGAACCTGACCTCAATTTGCTGTCTATGGTTGCTTTTAAAGCCACATAACATATGTTATTTTCATTTCAAAATGTTAAGTTAAGTTAGCAGTACCTCATAATGATAGAACTCCACGTCTCATATGCATGATATTTTGTCCGTTATTGCTTACTATGTTACATATTCAACTATGTTTGTCTAAATGTTTGTAAGTTTTCCTTCACTATATCTTATCTTCATTTTTTCTCTTTTTCTCGTCTATTTCTCGAGTATCGAATTTACTCAGATAGATTTATAATGAATCACTGGCTACTCGGCTCGTTTAGCCCGAAGGGTTATTCCTGGTAGCCAGCCCCTATCACTGTCAATCTTTGAAATCAGTCAATTCTGTATTTATTTTTATTCCATGCCTTAAAAAATACAGGCAATCAGAGGCCTGGAAAGCCGTTGCAAATTCTGCGGTATCCAATGGGTAGTATCCAACGGGTAGTATTCCACCCGGCTTTCCCGCCATTACTTGCGAGTGACTACCGAAATGGCGCCAAGACTGTGTGCGTACATTCCGAAATGGCGCCAAAGTTGTCGGTCAACGTCGTGAGAGTTTCTTGCATAAAATAAATATTGTTTTACGAACATAGCAGCTGAAGAACAAAATGAAGAATTCCCAAACTTTCGCTGCAGCTTCACTTTGAAGAATCCGTAACTGACGGAGAAATGGAACGGAATTTATTAAACAGCAGCGAAACCCTCGGACAGCCGAAAAACTGGAGTAGACGTGAAGAAATTCGTAAAGTTTCATTGTCTGACTTTTGATTTCACATAATTTTCTTGAACCTGAAAACTTTCCTAATAAAAAGTTCACCCTTTCAATTCGGGTTTTAATTAGTGGCTGTGTTAGTCACCATGAATTTTGTAAATGGTTTAAACTGAAATTTGACAGATATTACTGTGACATTTGTTCCATTCCTTAATTTTCTGAATTTATAAACATTGCAATTGAGCTTGGTTTTTAAACAATTTTACAACCGTGAATTTTGTTACACGTATGAATAAATATAGTTAGTAAACCGTAGACTGACGGAATACGGAACACGGAACTGGCAGAACAGGCGGAACACCAATAATTTTGATATTTCTCACGGAGAAAATGAGTTGTGTCATAACACGAGTCAACCTCGAGCGCGAGTCAACCACGATTCACTAGTTGACCTCGAGTCAGATTCAAAACAAAAAAAATAAATGCTTCTTTTTTTGTATTTGTTTTTATTACCGCTTACTTTCAATACATTTTTTTGTTTCCATAAAGCAAATATAACTTTTGTAGTAGCCGAATCGTTCAGCTATTTGATAGAAGATAATTTTTTTCGTATTTTTTTATTTATTTTTTTTTTTGCCTCACGAGGCAGTTTGCTACTTGTTCCGCACGTGTGCGACAAAATTTTTGTGAGAACTTTGCCTCGCGAATTTCGTGAGACAAAATTCTGTCGCGTTTGATAATTTTTGCCTCGCGAGGCCAATTTCTCATCGTGTGCAGACGACGTGAGCATCTAGCTGAGCCGGACTGGAAATGTAGCTAATAAAATCGCATTCTGTGATCACGCCACTTTTGTTTGTTTTGGCTGAGAAAATGGCAAGCGCGAGTGTCCTGAATTATTAGTTAAATAATGTCTCTTTAACGTCAGTTATGTTCACAACTTGATAACATTCTCTTCTTTTAGCAAATCATTCAGAATTCTTACCCCAATCAAACAAAAGTAGCGTGATTACAGAATGCGATCTTATTGGCTATATTTCCAATCCGGCTCAGCAAGATGCTCACGTCGTCCGCACACGATAAGAAATTGGCCTCGCGAGGCAAAAATTATCAAACGCGTCGGATTTTTGTCTCACGACCTCGCGAGGCTAAATTCTCACCAAAATTTTGTCGCACACGTGCGGAACAGACTGAGCAAACTGCCTCGCGAGGCAAAGAGGTCAGCTGTTTACTTCAAGTGTGCGCCGGGTTTACGCCAGTTCCGCGTTCCGTAATCCGTCAGTCTGCAATTTACTAACACCCGTTTACTTGTCCCTCTCGCTAAATTTGAACACTTGCTTTGTGTTTTTGTTTTGTCTTTTTTTCTTTGTATAAGGTTTTTTTAAAAACATTTCCATCATGTGGAAATTAATCATTCCGGGAATTTAGCCTGACGACTAAATAAATTTTAAAAAGCGACGAAAATCTCAGCCATTTAAACAGTAGCTGCATTTTTCCTTGATCCACTGACATCTTCAGCTGAGGAAAAATAATCTTTCGGTAATTCTTTGAATAGCTTCAGTTTAGCAGTGTTGCAACTAACAGAAAACTCAATAAACGTTGGACCACAGCCCCTATATATTCCTGCCATTTCTACGGAATACTCATTGAAAACGCGTAGGAAAAATGCTTCAAGAAAAAGTGGAATAATCCTCGTTGTCGCTTTAAGTCCAGAATGAGTCTCCAAAAATGTTTATAATTATTTCAATTTAGATTAATCAGTGCTCGCCAGAACTTAAAACGTCAGCACAAACTGCGGTTTAAATTCTTCGTTTTCCAGGCGGGTGATTAATTAGTTATGGCTTGCTGTTTTTTAAGGCACGGGAAAAATTAATTATGCAATGCTTTCTCACTGGATACCATGGAAATGCCACCTGTCACTTGTATTTTCTTCGTATACACACCCGCCTTAAGGCTCGTGCGTTTATGGAAAATACAAGTGACGCGTGGCATATTCCACGGTATCCCACTCGAAACCATTACATAACTACTATATATTAAGGTTGAATAAAGTAGGTGTTATTGTTGTTCATCATCATCATGGTCATCATTATAATTATCTTCATTATCATCATCACCACCATCATGGTCACCATTATTATCATGATCTTCATCATGATCATCATCATCACCATCATGATCATCATCATCAAGGTCATTATCATCATCATCATGGTTATTATCGTTATCTTCATCATCATCATCACCATTATGGTCTTCATCATCATCATCATTATCTTCATCATTATCTTTATAATCATCATGGTCATCATTACCATTATCTTCATCATCCTCATCACCATCATCATCATCATCATCACTTTATTTGGACACAGTTAAAATTGTCGGCTTATCAACTAATTCTAGTATGCAAACCTAGTAATTAATTGAAAGTTTTTAATTCAAATACTTTTCTTTCTAGCGTTTGTCTAGTTCATTGATGCAACTAAGTCATAATTACCTTCTTGCAGCTGGGAGGGTGGGTGATGTGCAAAGATTCTTATTCACTGAAACTGTAAAAGATCCTTTCGATTTTCTGTTGTTTCAGGAGCCCGGCTAGGTTATGTATTTCTGGTGATGGTGATGTATGGCTGGGGAGTGATACCACTGATGTACTTGTTCTCGTTTGTGTTCAAGACACCGTCAACAGCCTTCGTTATATTAGCAATCTTCAACATCTTGACGGGTCTCGCCACCCTCATGACTGTCAACATACTCAGCATTCCCCAGCTAGAGCTGTTGGATGTGGCTAAAGCTCTCAAGTGGGCCTTCCTTGTTTTACCAAACTATTGCTTGGGACAAGGACTCTCAGATATTTTTACTAACTACAACAGCATCAACACTTTTGATAAGCTCGTTGACTTGTGTGTGGTTTTCGAACATAACGCCACGTTTTGCGAAAGAATTGTTCGTGAAAAGGAAGGAGATTCGCTGCAGTTTCAAACGAATTATCTTGCCTGGGATAATCCAGGTGTCGGGCGATTCTTGGTTTTCCTTGCAATCGAGGGAACTGTGTTCTTTCTCCTTGTTTTGATGATCGAATACGATGCGTTTCGGCGTAGAGGGCATAGCTGGAGCTATCAGGTTATTGACACGTCTCTTCCAGAAGATGACGATGTATTAGCAGAAAAACAAAGAATTCTGTCCGGTCAGGAGCTGCCAGATGTCCTAGTTATTAAAGACCTAACTAAAATCTGGAGGATGAAAGGATGTTGTCAGTGGTCCTCGGGTAAAATTGTCATTTTAATTTATAATCTTGTTTCACCAGCGAGTAGTAAACAAAGATCACAATTCCGAGATTTCGTTTTCGTAGTTGCTTAAAATGCGTAAATTATCGTAAAGAATACTTCAACCTATACAATCAGCTAATAAAACGTCTGTATATCTGTCTGTCTTTCTGTTTGGTGTTTAATATATTTCTTGCCCTCTTTAACTGATTGACAATTTCTCACAAATTTGAGTTTGAAACCAGACAGACAACGTTACCTTTTTTCATTTGGCAAACTGATGATTTGGTGTTGAATTTCTCTTCTGCTTTAACTGACAAACTGTACTGGTCTCTTTTTTACATTTAGCTCTATCTGCACCACTAGTTGCCGTGGATCATCTGTCCCTTGGCATTTCTCAGGGTGAATGTTTTGGTCTTCTGGGAATTAATGGAGCTGGTAAGACGACAACGTTCCGTATGTTGACTGGAGATGAAACCATGACTTCGGGAACTGCCGTCCTGGACTCGTATGACATACAAGAAAACATGAGTGAGGTATTGACAAACAAAGCCCCCTCCCCCTTCCCCAGAGAAGTCAGGAATCATGTTCTGAATTAAACGTGCAAAAAGATGTCTTTTCCAAATTATACTTCACAGCTCACAAACAAAAAATCTTCATGTCGAGGCCAAATGCTAATTTCTGATTCATTTATTGTATTTGTGAAAACCTGGCTTCAACTTGATTGTTTTGTTTGAGAGCAGTGGAGCTTATTTTTGGAAATGGTCTATTAAGAAATTAATCCACCCTGATCAAAATGTTCGGGGCCCGTATCTCTTCTAAAAGATTTTTAGAATGGCGGGCAATTTAAGACATTTCTGTGATACGCCAGAAAGAGTCAGCGAAAATTAACACTACTTCGCTTAATAAAGAGCAATAAAACTGGGAAGAAACAACCAGATAATTTTCTTTTCATTCCTGAAAACGTCACGTGGTTCTTGAATAGAAAAGTATGGATAAATTTCATGCTCTTTTCTCGATTCTTTGAGGAAACAGGCGGCGGCACACAGGCCAGAAGAAACACGACTCACTAATGACGCTCTGTGTTAGATCGCATGATTATATGTTTTTGACGTTTAATGGCGACTCTAACTTAAGATTATCCTTCATACTAGTTTTTTTCATGAAGTCTGGGTAAGGTTTCGTTAGTTTAGTTAAACATCTCTAGGATTTTATGTTCCAACTTTAGGTCTTTATGAGTATGTGCATAAGGTACAAAGAAGAGCAATCCAGTTTTGAAACCAAGACAAACGAAACTAACTTTGACTTTTCACCAGGTTCGTCAGCGTCTCGGTTACTGCCCACAGTTTGATGCACTGATTGGCGAAATGACCGGAAGAGAATTGCTGTTTATGTATGCATTCACGTTTCTCATTTGCTTCACAATATTTATAATTACATGTCCACGGACACGTTGTGCGTGACTGTAAATCGAAAG
>JAOEJH020394186.1:0-12431 GCA_025448215.2 Palythoa grandis
GTTCTGTTGTCTTCCGGCAAAATAAAAAACTTTGAATTTGGACTTTGAACTTTGCGCATCACGCCACCAAAACAACTGATTTGAGACGTTGCCATGGCAATTTTGTAATTTCACATGTGAAATTATGAATTTACGCTGAAATTTCGCTTCAGAATTAAAGAGTAATTTGTCACCCATGATATTATTGATATCGATCGATGGTTAGTATCGATTGATCGATTACATTTCCTATGATCAATTTCAATCAATTAGTTTCGCCTGGTGGAAACCAAAAACCAGAAAATTGTGCTATTTTAAAACCTGATGAAGATTGGTAATGGCCAGTCGAAATATTGTACATGGGCCTTCACAGTTTTCACGCTGTTAAGATCAGTCTTTAACTTCGCAAGTGTTTTTAACACTCGCATTCTATAACCAGAGAATTGACACGGAAAAGAAAACAACAGTCTTGTCAATATTAAAAGCAGTAACGAGAGAAATGAAGAATTTGTTTAAAATAGCAAACATTTGACTTGTTGTGGGTTACACGCTTATTTTTATAAGAACAACTTTATAAGAACAACGAGGCTCAAATGTGCCAAATTTTAAGAACAATTTAAGATCAAGCTCAGGCTGAGGCTCGATAACTAGGAAAGTTTTTGTGGTAGAAAATTGACTGAAACTCGTAATTTAACTTAGCGATACAACATAAAACATAAAAAGATTCACTGTAAAGACTGCTCAACAAACAATGAAGGTAGCTCGCCTCTAAATTCAGCCGTACAATACATGTGCGGCGCAAGGCGTTTCAGTCCAATACCTTGTTTTTATTTTGTTTAGATCTTCAATAAAAACCGCTGACAGAAATAAGAACAATTCTACGGAACAAATTGACGCTGAAATCGCCAAAAAATTAAGAATAATCCTCAGCAAAATTTACTGGTTCTTACAAAAAAGCGTGTAATTCTTTGACTGATAAACCTATTTGAAGTTTATTTGTAATGTTCCGAAGTAAAATTCTTTTTCCTCAACGGTCAAGCTATATTGTCCAATATGTACATTTCATCTCATACACCGGCTACCTGATTTTTTAGTCTATGGTTCCCTGTGAGGGCATCGTAGACTCTGCAAACGCGTATGTGAGTCCGTCCGTGAACATTCCCGTCATTCATTGCAACTTTCGATTCGCAGCGGCCTAGTCTCCTACGCTCTGTGAACATTTCGCATGCGTTTCGCAAGCGTTCGTTTTTAGTTTTAATTGAAAGTTCGTTGTTTTTATTTTAACATTCAGTGACACCTTTGCTAAAAGCAATGCCGAGCTCTGGCAGATTTTTTCTAGTTTTAGTAAACTATTTTCAACGAATAGTCTACATGCTCTGGTCACTGAACTAGTATCATGAGAGCTTCGCCGTCGATTGCTTCAAGCTACACATCTGGCTCGATAAAATGAACCCTGTTTGTGATTCCCTTCTATTTTAGGAACTCCTCTGAGTAAAAGCAAGCTTAAGAAAGGCCGGGCAATTAGAAATGAGCCTCGTAAGAGAGTATTTGAGGCTCTTAAGATGTACAGTTGATTTGCAGAATCCATAAAAGCAAAGCTACCAAATTTTCTGTATCGTGATGTGTGATTTCTGACTTGAAAAAGTTTAACGGTTATACACGGTAGACTCATGTACTCACTGGGTACGCATTTTTTGTCTAGAGATTCGGTTACAGTTATTATGAAAAATAAACAACACCAACAACTGAATTTTGGTGTGGATTTTTTTCTTTTTTTTTTCAGGGAAAAATGTGATCTTGTCTGAGTTCCATTATTTACTTATTTAAAACACAATCTTAGCCAAACATGATGGCTTTTGATTCAAAAGGAAAAATCGTCCACCTCAATATTTCATGTAAGCCAGATAAGCTTTTTTTCACTCACAAACAATATTTAAAGGGTAAGCAAAAGAATATATGTTGAATTGCTTTTGACATCTAAGATAGTGTTTTGAGTGAATCTTAAAATCAATTAAAAAAAAAACTTTTAGTTTCAACTATTCTTGAAAATGGTTTTAAAACTATGTGACAGGAAGTGACGTACGTGAGTACCAAAAGAACTACACTCTTTTTTTATAAGAATATACTTTATAAGAATATCGAGCCTCAAATAAGCGAAATTTTAAAAATATTTTAAGAATAATTTCAAGGTTGATAATTGAGATTTTATTAAGAATATAGCTTTTTGTATACAAAACATTGAAAAATATGGAAAGCTCTCTAAAACGGTCTAAACGGCAACAGGCCAACCCGGCCAAACAACCAAATACGGTACTAGCCGTCCCTGACATCACATATCCAATGCCAATGACTGGTCTGTTTGGTCTGTTTGACCGGAACATGTAATAAGTATGTAAACTATTCTGTACAAGAGATACGAACTCCACTTCATATTGAATGGTTGTACACTTGCTACAAGGTATTACTATAACCATTTATGGTTATACGAATCTATGGCTCTAAGTATATTTTTGAGAATGTTTTAAAAGAGTGTAGTTGTATTGGCCCTCTCTTTTAACAGGAAACGTACAGATTTCCCACGAAAGTTTATCGATGTTTTTGTTGTTCTTGACAACGAGCAGACCTTCGTTACCTCTACAGTCTGTCCAGAAAACTCAAAACCAGCGCGTGTGAAGAAACTAACTGGAGAGAGAACGAAAAAGAACTGGTACGTTTTCTCGACGAACTGAAGAGCAAAACGAGGGATTGCTCGTACGTAAACAACCCGCCACACTCAATCTGATATTGTCAAGAAATGAGGCATGGTGTAAACTTGGTCATTCGTGCAGAAACATATGAATAATTATCTCGCTAATCACGGCTTTTACAAAGACTCTATAGCATGTAAGCGATTGTTTAAAGCTTAAAATTTATCTGAAATCCGTTTCCTTTCTGTTACTGCCTCGCCTCAGTATACTAGAGACATATATTAATTATTATTATCACTTTGTCGGGCATTGTGGCGCATTTTGCGGGCTAAAATGGAGAATTTGGCGGGCTAAAATATATTTTACTTTTTAGCCCGCCAAAATCTTGCGTGATTGTTTAGACTGTTTTGTTTCAGTTCTTATTTTCTCAATGCCCTCCAAAGTGATAATAATAGTAACAGAGTTAATGTTCTTGGGCATAAATATGTTTTCGGCCCTTCTCTGAGCTCATTTATCCCTCGCCTCGGCTCGGACTAAAATGAGTCTGAGTCGGGCCCAAAACTTATTTATGCCCAAGAACATAAACATATTGTATGGAGTATGAAACCGCGTGTTTCCAGAGCTTTCATTGTTAATGACATGATCTCGAAAGAGACAACACAAGCCCCAACGCGTAACGGCACAAAGTCAAACTTAAAGGAATATCTACAATTTTGCTTTAGAGTTCAACGTCGAACAAAACAAAACAGAGCAAAGTAATTTCGTTTGTTATTGGGAAATAACAGCCGTGGATTTCTTGCATTTAATCTCACTAGAAATCCGTTGAAATATACTTGAACAAGCCTGAAATAAATTATCACTAACTACATATTACATATTACATAGACACCTCAAAAGTCGCCTAAAAGTAAAACCACTCAGCGAGCAAGTTAAGAAATTCTGTTTTCGGAAAGGCGTGCCATAAAAAAAACCGTTCCGTTATCATTAACGATTCGACTCGTGTAACGGAGATATCGTCATCACATACGATGGTCATTTTGTCCTCAAGACAAGTGACGAAAACACGTGCGGACGGACATATCAACGGAGCAATT
This sequence comes from Palythoa grandis, assembly GCA_025448215.2. Lineage (NCBI taxonomy): Eukaryota > Metazoa > Cnidaria > Anthozoa > Zoantharia > Sphenopidae > Palythoa > Palythoa grandis. The sequence goes on from JAOEJH020394186.1 coordinate 3,761, forward strand.
AGACGAACGGAAGTATTTCAATATTTTTGGCCTAAATGACCTTGGTAACTGTCACGTCGGAATGACAAACATTTCCAATTATTTATGCGAATGTCGAAGTTTCTCGAGCAGCGACGATGCCTTCCGAAGTGCCCGATTTCACACCTGACCTCTTTTGGTTGATATTGTTCCGGAATTTTCGATTGCTAGGCGTAGCCTAACGTAGTTAAGTGGTAATCGAACTTCAGTCGTTGGTATTCGCCTGGAAGTTTCGCTCGGTACTCACGGTCACGTATAATGCATGAGCAAGCTACAGTGTTGGGTAAAAATGGGAAACTACGGATATTTTGTTTGCAATTATAGAATTTTCAAAAACAATTTAAAAATTCATGCTCGTGTTTTAACATGTTAACACACATTTACCACAACGAAAATGCATGCCTCTAGTTTAAAATTGAAGATATGTCACGCTAAACAATACTGCTTGTAACAATAGAATAGTGCTCAGTGCAGACAGCTACTTTCCGATAGTATAACGGAACTTTTCTAACCTAAAACACCCACGTTGTGGGCAGCGTACAACTAGAAGTAGAAATTACTATTTAATTATTTCAACAGTCCACAGAACATACTACACGTTTTTAGAAAGCGTGCATTAAGCAAAAAAAAACTCCAGAGGCAGCTGTGTTTCTTAAAAAAAACGTATATTGATGTAAAACTGCACAGTTATACACATAAATTAAATAACACATAAATTAAATATGGCTCCTTAAACTGGCTCTACGAGTTTCCGAGTTGAATATAAACAAAAATTTCGGCCAGCCAAAACGGTTTGTCTCCAACGCTTATAGATTTGCAAAAAGTAGAAAATAGAAATTTCTTTTACTGTTCACTTCCGCGCCGCAAGGCCAGAACATTTGTTTCACAAACTTAGAATGGTAAACACGAGAAGGCCAGAGACGTCTTGATCACACTTCCGCGCTGGTCATTTTCAGTTCGAAATGCACCTGTCGCTCCTAAAAAAAGACCGAACTGACGTGCGTAGTCAAACTGGTTGCCTATTTTTAGGCCGAGGATTTGCGAACATTTCGCCGAAAAGAGATGTGCCACCTGCTGTAATTTATTATCTATCCGCAATATTCTGCGATAGCAACTCCCACGCAATACAATATATAGTGAAATGTGAAACCTACTAGTACCGCTTGGAACAAATATAAAGATATATCATAAACGAAAATTTAATGTTTACTTGTATACACATTTCTCAAAAATATTGCTTCATTTTGCTATTTTTTATTTTTTATAAAAGATGGCAAAATAAAAATTCAATTAAAAGCGCACTATAGTTCCGAAATAATATCCTTCAATGAATGTTTTTTGATTATTTGTAGCAACAATTTGCAAGGCTATTTTTGGAAATTAATTTGAAACTGTAATATTCATGTTTTGCTTCGCCTAGCTGCGGGCCGGGCTCTCATTATAAAATATTAATAATTTTTCTGTTAAAATAGAAATCTTTCGTGTTTACACAACAAAAATGTAATGAAAATATAGCCTTTTCGGTTGAAATAACGTAATTTTGACAAGAACATACATAAGCGATCCGCATTTTTCGGTCCGAGACAAGTATTTCTAGAAATCTCTCTCGATTTTGACGCCTCTAACAATAACTGAACGAAGTACAAAGTGACAAGAAATCGTTGTAGCTAGGTGACAGCGCTTCAATAACACATGACGTGTATGCAAATTTCAGCGTGATCTGTTTGTAAGTCGAGCAAAAATGTCGAAGAAAAAACCATCTGATTATGCCAATACTTTCAAAAACTGTTCAAATGAATTAAATAGTTTACAAACAAGATAAAGTTAATCGAACTTTCAAATTATGCTGCGAGAAAATTGAATGCAATCAAGCTGCCGTGACGGCAGGTCAAACAATTTGTTGATAAACAAACCCATTGACGTCAATCACTTCCTGCGTCATTGTGACGCACTGAAGTTAAATTTAGCAGTGATACTATTGGCTGCAAATGGCACTTTCACAATGGGATACGTAAATGTCCGTTTCTGAACAAATTAATTTTTTAGATTTAAAGGCGGCCGCCCACTCTCGTTTTCCAACACAAACTCGTGAATCCACGAAGCGAAGAAGAAGCCGAAGTCGGCGAAACATTTCCGAGCTCAAACAAGTCTAGTCGTTGTTATTGCTGGTCGATAACACGGCTTTTCCCAACTGTTGATCAGTTACCGTTAAAAGAATTTTTACTTCAGAGTTTTATCTCGCACCTCGTCGTTTACAAAGAACTACAATGATGGTCACTATGACAGATCTCGATAGCTTGGCGCAAGTCGCCACCGACCAACTGTTTGGATTTGATACGGCTACTTTTCTTACACCACAACTGGCTCGACAAGTGCCGTCGAGTGCTGAAGATTTCACTTTGCCGTTAACCATAGATGAACCAACTACCATCTTCGGTGAGCCGATCGATTTCCACGAAACTGTTTCAGGTACTTTTCAAATTCATTGATACACACCTTAGGCTGTGAGCGATCGAAGTCGCTCGGCGAAGTTCGTAACTTTCTAACCGAAATGCGTGGGATACGGTTTGCTTTGAAATCGTCAAAACGTGTTGGCGTTTATTCAAATTTAGCCCACTATTTCCCCTTGGTACATTTCTAGCATAGTCAGATCATGAAAAAGCAGCCCTTCGACATTTTTACGCGCTTAATCATAGTCGCATTCGATGTCTCGCGTAAATTCACTAAAGTTTCACAAACCACAGCCTCGGCTTACTTTGAACTTGTCTTTGAAACTAACAAATATGATTTCTCAAGGTAGACTTTAAGATCAAAGTTAGTTTGTAGAAATTATGTTTGAAATGTAACTTGTAAACTACAAGTTCAATTATATTGCTACGACTGCTTCTCATTGATTTTTGTGTTGTGCCTTTAACTGTTTCTTGTGATCTTATCTTCGTTTTGATAAAGTCCATATTTTATATTTTTTGGTGTTTAGTTAACGTTGATTCTAACGATTTTTTTTTCTCAAAAGGTGACATTGATCTGGACAGCACCGTTCCTGATTTGAAACAAGAGGGGAAATTGAACCTCCATCGGCTAAATCACTACAAAGCGCCTAGCCTCCATGATGTAATTTCATCGATGCCTTCTGTATCTACACCGCCTCCAAATGGCCACAGTTCTCCCTACAGTTCACCAGCTCATAACTGGTGGATTCCTGATCGTACAGTTCTCACACCACTTCTTAATCAAACCCATGCCAGTACGTGGTGCCCGCCATCACAGCCAGAAAACAAGCTAACTCCATCACAGGCGCCGAGTCCTGACCTGAAAGTTAATCAACAACAGTTGCAGCAGCAGCCACAGCCACAGCCCGGTGATAATCTTCAGAAAATCCAACAGTCCTTACAAGTGAAGGGACTCCAACAACAAAGTTTTCTTCAAAGACAACTTCAGCAACCCATCCAATCGCCAGTGTTCATGCAAGCAACAGCAACCCTGAACATGAAATGGCCTATCATTCATGGCGAAACATTACCTTATCAGCCGCCTGTCTCCGCGGAGCAGTCCTTGCCCTTGGATAAGTTTGTTCTTCCCACGGCAGCGCAACCCGATTTCCTCTCCAACCACAAATCACCACCGAGAGGTCGTCCACCCAAAGCTGGCAGTAGCGTTTTGAAAACCAAGAGAAACAACCCGACGGAGGGTCGTTCTCGCACACCGCCACACGAAAGGCCATATGGATGCCCAGTTGACACGTGTCCACGTCGCTTTTCGAGATCTGACGAACTCACTCGGCACATGAGAACACACACCGGCCAGAAACCATTTCAATGCAAAATTTGCATGAGAAACTTCTCACGCTCAGATCACCTGACAACTCACATCAGGACACACACTGGGGAGAAACCATTCGCATGTGAAACATGTGGCAGGCGCTTTGCAAGATCAGACGAACGTCGGCGCCATATGAAAATTCACCTAAGGGAACAAGCTAAAAAGGACGATGAGGCGAAGAAAGCAATCGCTGTCTCGCAATCCGTCGACTCACCATTGCAGTGCAGTTCCCCTCAACCAGTGGCTTCGCCGCTGAAAGTGCCAGTAACATCGGTGAATTCATTCTAAAGAGTTTATTCAATATTCAAAGATGTTAAAAACTGTGTTTCACATTGCAAGTGCTGGCACTTGAGACATGCCCATGGCATAAAAACATATGGACTTGTGACTAAACACAAGCATAAAATGAACATTTGTAAGACTTGAAATACGAACAATGGTTTATTTAAGTGAAACTTTAATCACGAATCAAATAGGCAGGTCCTATGTAAATATTTTTACACACAAGGCAAGGTAGTCCTTAGTACACGAAACGTGAGTAACGAATAGTTGTAATACACTGCTGGTCTATGTATTACCAATTATATTCTCAACATGAAAATATTTTGAGTCAAAAGAAATTGTTTTACTATACGTGCTATTTGATAAAGGAATAGTTGAAAACTACGTATATGTTTAAAGTTTTGTATTTCGTTGTAAAATAAATACACTTTGAGATTGGATCAAAGCGGAATATATTGTTTTAAAAGTTATACATTACCAATTCCTTTATCAAGGAGCACAATTGTTAATAATTTATGTGCAAAAATGTGAAAACAAAGATTATGACTTCATGCTGGCCATGAATAATTGTAGAATCAGTGCTGGTCACTGACAGTGATACAATAAACGTATTTTTATTGCAATCAATATCTCTGCTTTACTGTGTCTCAGCGCATTTTGCAAGCCAACAGGTCAAGCTGAAAATCACGATACAGGGCGATTCAAAAATAAGAATTGAAGTTGAAGCAGTGTTATCAGTCTGGAAGAAATTTAAATATTTATAATTTAAGTTGAACATCCAGAGGAAGTGAAATGTACACAACAACTTCGTAATGCCACGCGTACTGTTTTAATTTTATCGTGCGAATGTGCATGATTTCAAAATGACACTTGAAAACTCGTTTTTAATTCGTTTTAACTTGAAGTCACTAGGTTCGATTTAAAAATATGACGGCAATTATACTAAGTTTGTTGGGAAGATCAGTCATGGCCGCTATCTAAAGAAATAAATCCAAAATGTGAACATATATATTGCACAACTGTTGCTCGTTAATCTCTGAACAAGATCCGTTTCAGATAAGTCGATGTACGTTCAGCAAGCTCGCATTTCCGCTGTATGAATTGTGAAAACTTTTCCATGTTTACTTTTTCAAGACACTCCTTCAATCATGACTTAGTTACTAAGAGTTTGGTCGTGACCACGGACAAATCACCTGCTTTGACACGTAGATTGAAAAAAACGAGATATCCGCAGCACGTTTTACTTTTAGTCTATAATGAAATACAATCTGCCCAATACAACGTCAGCTAGACCTTCTCGCAACTGAAACATAAAATTTCACTTGTCAAAGCGTAATATTGATAACCTTGAAACTTTTAAACAAACAGCTTACCGATCCGAGCTGCAAATGATGCATTTTAGAGTCTTATGATACAAGAAAAAACTAAAATTTATAACAATTAAGAAAAGTTATAACGAAACACGGAGATTAGTGAGAACGTTAACATAAGACATCACAAGGTATTTTAATTTAGTATTTACATTACACTATATGGTTTTTTCACGCTAAAACATTCGTGCTCAACAAAAATACGAGTGTTGATTCTTTTTTCATAATTCATCCATGTTTAAAAAAATGAGATTCAAAATAAATAGAAGGCAAAATTGAAAGAACATGCGAAAAGAAACAAATTCTGAGGATTTAGGACGACACGGATAGAGAAAAATTATTGAAATATTTTCTCTCATACATTATTGTTTTACGGTGTATTCTTCAAAAAGATTCACTGAATTCTACATTTTCAACGAACTAGAGGTTTTCTTGATTATTCCGGATTCGTGATATAATAAATTTTAGACAAAGTGACCGTCTTTAAATCGGGAAAGATTACACTTATTATCTGATAAAACTAACAATTTCAAAGACAAAATGCAATAAATTTTACCGAATGTAATACAACTACTATAAATACTACAGCCTGTCGCAGCACTAATTATTCAAAAATAACACATCCTTTGTCACACATGACAAATCTTAAGTTCAAAGAATCTGATGCAACTCATTTTAATTTTGAACGATTGATAGATTATAAACAAAGAATACAGCTAGCACTATCGAAGACAATGCCAGAAACATGCAGCGCAAGCGTTAGTAGAGTTGACGTGACGTCATCCGCTTCTCAATATTTTAAAAGGCAGTCCACATCACTGGGTTTTTGAAAAGTGAGTTAATTTCAACCCTGGGTTAAGCCAAAATTCAAATTTTCTTTACCACGGAAATATTTTTTCCTGCTTCTAAAGTAATGTTCAGATTTTCTCTAGAAGTAAGGTATCAATAGACAATACCCCAAATACACTGGAAACTTTAAAAAATTTCCATAGTATTGTTTTTCAAAAATTTCCCTGTAAATATCTTGTAAATAATTGGTAAATTCAATTTACAGGATTTTTGGACATTTCCATGATCTTGAACATATTGTAAATTTCCTGTAAGTTTCCTTCAGAAACCCTGTTAATATCATGTAAGTTTGACTGTAAATATCCTGTAAATTTGACCAGGAACCCTGTAAATATCCTGTGAATCTGACCAGGAACCATGTAAATATCCTGTAAATTTGACCGGGAACCCTGTAAATATCCTGTAAATTTAACCAGGAACCCTGTAAATTTGACCAGGAACCCTGAAAAATCATGTAAATTTGACCAGGAACCCTGCAAATAACCTGTAAATTTGAACAGAAACCCTGTAAATATCCTGTGAATTTGTTGAGCCAAAACGTCAACTAACAGCCTAAATATACGTTCTCTAATAATATGAAAACCTGCTCAGTAGAGACCCCAGATAAAATTCATAGTTTCTTTTCTGATTTTATGAAAAGCCATGTTATCCTAACGCCTATATGAGACAAGTGAGACACAAAAACGTAATCTGTACACTAAATTTCGTTTTAAGTTATTTATGTTTGTATAATACACGGTACAGTACATGATGCATGCATGGCATTGAAAATCGCCTTATCTAACTTGTGCGAGGCAAAAGCCTTTCTTAATTTCAAAAATAATTCACAATAATTTGTTATAAAATTAGGTGAGCTGGCAATTTTCAAATTTAAAAGATAGGCCGCTCGTATTTCTAGAAATATATAACCAACAATTCAGACCGAACTTTTCAAGTATACTTCAAAGAGTGTCCTCCTTTCTGCAAAACTTTAAATGTAATAACTGTTGATCTAAAGCACGATAACTAAATGCTTTTGTCCATCAAACAGAATCGTGCTTAGGCAAAAGGAATATCACTTTGAGTTCAGTTGTAGATTGTCATGAGTAATGATGTTCTTCTTGTCCTTCCTACGAATGGATAGTTGCATTATTGGCATGATTTTTTTACAAAATATTGCCAAAGCTCTATGATTTACTTAAGTAATATACCGCTCTGAGCAAGAGCATTAACAATAATACTTGTAATTACAATAATGTTAATAATAATAATTTTGTATGATCAATAGAATGTATTATGTAGTCATTTATTTAGAAATAAAGTCATTTCTTTTCTTCATACATGTAAAATCATGTTTTGAAAAGATGGCTAGAAATTCGGGGTCGCCGTTTTTGAATAATATTTCTATTTTTTGTGTTAAGTCTAACTTATTAAAATCAATATTTTTAACAACTAACAACCATAATTTCAACCAATTTCTTTCCTCGTTGTAGAACGGACAATCAAGTAGGAAATTTTTTTCATCTTCTAATTTACATTCTGAGCAGATTAAACATAGACGCTCTTCCCTTGGTAATTTCGGAGAGCAATAAGAGCACGTCAGTATGACAACTTGATTGCCTGGAACCTAGAACACAACAAAAAATACAGTGACACTACAACAAGCAACGATGTAATTTTAGCTGTAAGAGTTTCCCTAGAGTTTTCTTTCAGCTACAGACGTCAGTACAATTGCCCTGTATGCCATAATATGGTGATGCATTAACTGGAGAGTTTTCAACATTTGAAGTTTGAATTCACTCAATTCATTGTTCAGATGGGCAATTTTAGGTCACAAAGTTGAGAGTACTTCACAGTGAAAAACTCAAAAATTAACATAGACTGATACTAAGTCAAGTCTGTAATATTAAACAATCATACTTTCCAGAACTTCTTCATCCCTATCTCATTTGTAAGGTAATTGAACTGAGTGAAGTGCAGTTTGATCAGATATCATAGTTGTGACTTCATATCACTCGCACAGCTAGTCAGGTGTATGATTTTAGACCAAAATTTAATGGTTCAACCGGATTGGAGGTTCAATTATACATGTACCACTTAATCATATTCATTTTTAAATATTTTGCAGACAACATATAGGTGAGTTTTAGTTACACTAACAGTGTTATCAGTGATCATCCACACATACTGGGAACCAATCAAATTGCAGGAAATGTGTGTGATTAACATAAATATGATTAACAGATAAAATAATCATGATAGTCAGGGTCCGACAATTATTTCTGACAAAACTTGTCCCTGGGCAAGTGGCATGTAAAAATCACTTGCCCAGCAGAATAAGCTACTTGTCCCAT
>JAOEJH020395288.1:0-12421 GCA_025448215.2 Palythoa grandis
TAAATTCAATGGAACTCGGTATGAAGCATCCCTCCCGATTAAGCAAGATCACCCAGTTATCCCAGATAATTATAGACAAGCTCAGGGCAGACTTTGCTCTTTGTTAAGAAGACTGAGAAGTGAAATGAAAGTTTTACATCAGTACGATAATGTAATTAAGGAACAGTTGGCCACAGGTGTTGTTAAATTGGTCAATGATGATGAGAAAACTGTTGAACCAGGGAATGTCCATTATATTCCACACAGAGAAGTCTTAATTGGGAGAAGACAGGAGCACAACTAAGTTAATAGCTGTGTACGATGCAAGCTCAAAACAAAAAGATCAGATCGGTCTCCATGATTGTTTGCTGCCAGGCCCACCATTGACTCCTCTAATTTTCAACATTTTACTGCGATTTCGAGTAAACCAAATAGCTCTCGTCAGTGATTTAGAGAAAGCCTTTCTAAATGTTGAAATCAACCCAAATTAAAAAGATTTGTTGAGGTTTTTGTGGGTAGAAAATGTAGATTCTCCCAATCCACAAGTGCAAACTCTGAAATTTAATCGTCTGGTATTTAATCTTGTCAGCTCACCCTTAATTTGCAACCTTGTCAGCTCACCCTTAAGTTTCAACCTTTGTAAGGGACCCCGTGTCCTATTGTTGTTCTCCCTAGTGTTGCTGTCTACTAGAATCTTCATAAATAAAAGAAAATAAATAAACCATCAGAAATCATTTGTCAAGTGATGGCCCCCAGTTTGTTGATGATATTCTCAAATCGCTCTATGTTGATGACTATGCTTCAGGAAAAAATTCAATTTCAGATTGTTTTGAACAGTACTAAAAATTGAAGAAGTGTTTCCAAGAAGGTTTCAATATGAGAATATGGGCCTCGAACAGTGAAGAGTTGAATGAAATGATTGAGAGGAAGAGTCGTTACTTAAGCTAAATTCATTTGCAGAACTGAACTTTGCTCAGGAACTTAATATTAACACTGACGTAGTGGAAGAAGATCAAGGATTTTCTAAGCCGACTTTGAATGGTGCTGTGTTGACTGACAAGGAAATTAAGGTTTTGGGTGTTGCATGGAACAAAAACTCTCACACTTTAAGGTTCAGTTTTTCAGCAATTGTTGACCATGCTACAAGCAAAACTCCAACAAAGAGAGAAGTATTAAGTGCCACTTCGAAATTCTATGAGCCTCTGGGGTTGTTGTCTCCAGTAATTATACCCCTCAAATGCATGTTTGAAGAGATTTGTCAACAAAAAGTGAACTGGGACACCCATATCCCAGATAAGTTAAAAAAGAAGTGTCTTCGAAAGGTCCTGGGAAATGCGAAACTTACTTATGAAGAGTTGGAGATAATGTTAGTTGAAATAGAAGGTGTTTTAAATTCCAGGCCACTTACTTATGTGTGTGGTCGAGATCGATGAACCTCCATTAACTCCCTCGAGTCTTATAGTTGGAAGACGGGTAGTTGATTAAAATACTATGTCCGAGAACAGTACAGATTCAGATGCCCACTTGTTAACTAAACGGGTAAAACATCTACAGCTCCTGCTTACCCACTTTGCATGGTGAATGCGGGAGATATCGTCCACATCCATGATAAAATACTCAGAGTGAGGTGGAAAATGGGAAAGGTCGACAAACTGTTACATGGAAAGAACGGTCTTGTCAGAGATGCAGGGCTCACGCTTTTGGATAAGTCTCAACGTGTAATGCGGACCAAAAGACTCATACAGAAACTATACCCTCTAGAGGTATCAAGAGCAGCCAGTGAAAAACCTGTCACCTTGATTACAGATGATGATGTGCCATTTGTCAGGACGGCACATTGAAACTAAAACAGTTCCAGTGTAATTTTGGTTTGTTTCATATTTCAGCAAGCATCGTTTTAGTTTTTTTAAGTTCCCCTATTTAGTTATGATTGACTATGTCACTCAGGGGGTAGCGTGTTTGAAAGTGACGTCACAGCAAAAAAAAACGGTTGAACCAGAACAGAACTAGCTTTCAAAGAGAAAGAATCGAGCGAGTTTACGCATTCAGTTTTCTGTGGAGAGGTTTTGAGTATAGCTCGTGAAGTAGTCGTTATCCGGAATTGATAAGAATTCATTAATGGGGCGTGACTCTTGTGAATTGTATCGAGCAAAAGAATCTGGATTCTTCGTGTGAAAATATATCGTATTCCTGAGTTATTTTGAGTAGTTCGTCAATTTATATCAGGCACCAAAGAGTAAGGGTATCAAACGCGTTCTCAGTAATAGACATAAGGGGTTTGTGATTGGATGGGATAAGGTTTAGGTTAGCTTTATCTTTTCTCTAATTGGTTAAGAAATCATGTGCTCCTGTTCAGGGACCAGGAGTTACTGTGTTTTGTTCAAATGGTTCAGTTTTACTTTATGGTGAGTGAAATGCCAGACATTTTTGTAAACATTATCTTTGGCTTTGTCTCCAAACAGGTGTCCTTGTATTTCTAGCGTTGAAAGTATACAACAAACTTTTTATAGCTGCCAAAGAATTTTCTGCAAGCCACAAAAGCAAGACTACACAAACGATGTCCGCCAACCGAGTTGGAAGTACGGGTCACGTGGTCATGAGCCCGATTCTGAAGAAGGAAACGGCGCCCGGATAAAACTAAATGAATTCTAAGGCTGAATACCTCCAAGTAAAAACTTTACTAATTAAATTAAGCAAAACTAGTATATTTTCTATATATAACTATATTAGAACGGTAACTTTGGACAACCACTTGCTAGTTATGTAAACGTTATGTAAATGTTGAGTAAACGTTTCGGCGTGCATAGCCCTTAATTTATGTGATAAAATGGTAGTGATGCTGGGTCGGTGTTTCGGTATTTTAATACATTCTAAGTTTTACACTGTAGAAAAAGTGAATAAGCTAACGTTTCGGACTAGAATTCTTCGTCGGAGTAAAGACTAGGATGAAAAAACTTTAAGGTCATACAATTTACGAATGTTGGACAAATATAGAAAAACGGAAAGTTAAATCTTTAAACAGCTTATCAATGTTTGAAAGCCTGAGATTGTAATCAAAAACAAAGGTTTGAATAGTGCATTTTGTTATCTTCATGGCAGATGCCAAAGAAAATCTTCGTGCTGGGTAATTTCGGCATTGTTCAATTCATTCTTAATCTAGTATCAATCTCACAAAGAGTTGCTTTGGTACACTATGATGGTTGCCAACAATGTGAAGAATCCAAGTAAACACAGTTGCTTTCGGGTTTAGAATACACATCCACAGTATTAAGCCCGTTAACAACTAACAATGTAACATGCATAAAGACGTTAAGATTTTTATCAGAATAAATTAGATCAGACTTTACTGTTTGCACGCCTGGTAATATTGTTTCTTGACGTTTCTGCTTCATTTGGGTGAACACACAGCATTTTTTCTATCAATATTTGCTGTACAGACGCATCTATGAAGGTGAACAAATTGTTGTAAATGTGTCGCATGTACATTGCATTGATTAGAGGAGTACACCACGTCCAATGGGCAGAACAACAATTCCCAGTCCGAGAGTTATGAGGCCAAATGCTTGGTAATCAGCCTATTAACATCGACCAATCTCTGGTTATCTCAGTAGCACCAGTCGTGCAACGGGGATTTCCGCTTAGTTTCGGCTGTAGCTATATGGCTTGATGACCAAGGCTACCCATAATCCCCAGCACACCTTTCAAAACTAGAAAATTCAAATTACCAGAAGGATAATATGCTCTTGTAGATAAAGGCATTTCAGTCAGCTCATTGTTTCGAGGACGCGGTGGATCATATGTTTATAACAATGAAGGAAAATTCCTTAAAAACATGAAATATTATTGTTTTTAATAACTTGAATTCATACGTTTACATAGTTTTCATTTTTTTTTAAATTTTTTCAGTTTTCTGACATTGTTTCCATAGTTGCCAACCCTAAAACCATCCTAAAAACTGCCAAGCAGATTTTCTAGGTCACTACAAAGCACTGGAAATGAGAGAATTTTTTTTTCAAGAGCTGCATTGCCGATAATCATAAATCTGCGGCATCCCTTCCTCTTTCCCAACTACGTTAAAGGCTGCTCCAGTTCATTTGAACTGTATGTTCAAAAACTCTTCCCCCTTCCCTCACACGCTTGCTGAAGTGTTGCCTTTAAAGGTTTATTAGGATGTCCAGTGCCGGACAAAACATATTTTGTTTGCTGCACAATACCAATGTTATTTAAATATAGCAATAAAATTTTTTACATGAATCCGAAATGAAATTTGTGTCGCGTTTGTTTTAAAACCGTATTCTCGCCATACTTTCTTAAATTTTTCGATGTTCGTTATCACATGTTCCACGGGTATGTGAGACGAATTTATGGAAGTTAAAAAATTCTTGCACAAGTACGAAGGAAGGTTATTTAAAAAGTAGTCTTGTGTTTCTTGACTTCCACCATGACATGGTGTATGTTGATCAGCTCACTCCGAATTGGTAGCCGTTTGAAGGGGTGCTGGGAAAGAATCTTCTGGAATCTATGGTAGTACTGAATGAGTTGAGTCAGGGCAGCCTATCGTGCAGAGAAGAAAGAAAGGCGAAAAGCTGGCATTAGATTCTCAGATCAGTTGCTGAAGGGGAGCGCCGCTTTTGGACTTTTTCACGCGTCCGCCATCTTGAAATGAAAGCGAGGCTGTGCGGGCGTAACAGAGAAAGGATGGCGTCACGTTGGAATGTCGAGTCTTCTCAATCGAACTCATTGAAATATCTACCCAAAGCTGGTCTGGATTTTGTTGAAAAATGGCCAAACGAGAAAGTTTAAGTTCCGCGAAAGGTTATGGTTTGCCCTCCCAGCCTCGTTTTCAATCCAAGATGACGGAGGCACGAAAAAGGTTTATAGTTGATGAAAACGCTAGAGATGAGACCTGTTTACACTGGAAGAAAGGGCTTAGAAGGTTATTTTTGTGCATACTAATTTAAAGAACATTTAGTTAATGTGGACCTATATTAAGATGGGTATCTTAGGATATTTGTGCGATAGCTACTACTAGAGTACTGAGTTTTGTATAGTAAGACTCCTACCAGTCACTCTCACTGGACTACATTGACAGTGGAAAGGTCCTGTCTAGACTTTAATACCGAGCTCTACTATAATAAGATTCCTACCAGCCACTCTCGCTGGTCTACACAGTCACTGACGGTGGAAAGGTCCTGTCTGGAGTAATACTGAGCTGTTATATAATAAGACTCCTACCAGTCACTCTCACTGGTCTACATTGAGGGTGGAAAGGTCCTGTCTAGAGTAATAATGAGCTCGTATATAACAAGACTCCTACCAGCCACTCTCGCTGGTCTACATTGACGATAGAAAGGTCCTGTCTAGAGTAGTACCGAGTTATTATCACTGTCGTTGGTCTACATGTTGCATAATAAGACATTTACCAAACACTCTCGCTGGCCTACATTGACGGTAGAAAGATCCTTTTTGAGACTGGTCGACGGCAAAAACTGCTTACTAACCTGCAAAATTGCAGTTCCATTTTTGAAATTGGAAAACGACCTCATTATTTCTTGATTTATGCTTTCTATCGACCGCTTCCAATCAGCTGCAAATCCTCGCACCAGCTGCTGCACACGACCTGGCATTGAAAGGCAACACTAAACTAGGAACTTTACATTTTTTTCACAAAAATTTGCTTATTTTTTATGTTCAAAATAACGTGAATCTATGCAAGTAAAAGAATTTTTAATGGAGATCAACAGAAATACAAGGAAAGAGTGATTAATAATTATAGCTAAATATTTCCAAAAATAATCTTACGTTCGTCGGGTTTAATAACTTGCGACTGTCCCCGGTCAAGTAATGGTTCCGTTTCCTTCACAAAAGATATCATGCCTCCAAATGCAGGAGATAGAATCTGTAGATCAAAAGTGTAATTATTGTTGTTTCAGTTCACACTAGTTTGTCGTGATTAAAATTTAGAACAACATTAAACAAATGTGGTAATTCCTGTTTAATTACACGATGTAGTGAGGAAAAACACAGCAGTTAAATTGTTCTCGGGACGAGAAACGCTATTCAAACTCTAACATTATCAAATTCCAACAGACGCAATTTTAGAACAACGAATGCATAATGGCCACTGTTTTATTTCCACGGTAGCTTCGCTTCACGCCACTAGGGTTATTCCAGACAAGCAGCACCTATTCGTGTCTAAATCATATTTTCATATATAATTAAGTTTACTATTAAGATGAATAAAGCTCTTATTGTTGTTGTTGTTGTTATTGTTGTTGTTGTTGTTGTTATTGTTAATGTTATTGTTGTTGTTGTTGTAGAGTGTTTACCTCAAAATTAAATGTCGTTATGAAACGATCTTCGCGGTTACTAACGGAATTTAAGAAACTGCAAAAGAGAGGCCTGAAAAAGAAACTGCAAAAGAGAAGCCTGAAAAAGAAACTGCAAAAGAGAAGCCTGAAAAAGAAACTGCAAAAGAGAAGCCTGAAAAAGAAGCTGCAAAAGAGAAGCCTGAAAAAGAAACTGCAAAAGAGAAGCCTGAAAAAGAAATTTCCCTTTCACAATTATTTCAATTGTGGTTGTATGACCTTCCATTTGCAAGGAAAAAAACCTTTTCATTTAATTATTTTCATTTAAGTGTCAGTTATTATACCAACCTCTTCCACAAACTCCTGAATTCTTGCTGTCAACAGCTGCTGAAAACTTTCAGCTTCTGCCGAGTCTTCAGCTATTCTTTCCTATGAGACATTGTGAGAGGTGAGATAATTTATTTTAGCTCAACATTTGCATATATTCTTGTTTATTGATATTACTATTGTTATAAGGATCGAATAAATTTCAAAACCAGTTTTTACGTCTTTCAGTAAGCTACTGAAAATAACGCCTCCATCAGTGAGTATTTTTGGCAAAGCCATTGAAAAAAGAAAGCTCTTCTTAAGAAAGAGTTTCTAAATCTGGTAAATCCTTGTTAAACCTTCCACAACTTAATTTACCCAGCATTATTATATCATGACTTTGCAACTTCCTGCATTCTGATTGGTCGATGTGCGGTCCGTCAAAATGCGTATTCGGACCACGGGCCGTATACGTGCGTTTTCGGACCGGTTTTCCGGATGTGCCGGTGCGAGACTCTGATTTTGAACAGGATGATACGTGCAAAACTTGCAAAACTGTTTTTTTTTATGAGAAGGGAAAACATTTTTCCAAAGAAAACTTTCAGTTTGAAATGCACTTTTAAGAATTTTTTTAAAAGAAGCAAAAACGGATTAAGAGTATTCTCCTAGCAAATTTTACAATCCTGACAGGAAAATAGAAAAACAAAACAAATAGCCTGCAAACTTCTGGCCATATAATAAACGATTCATTAACCTCGCTTGCTTGGTCTGTATGGAAAAATATCAGACCTCGGTCTTTTTTGTATGAATCTCGCTGTGCTCGGTTCTCACTGTCAACACCTTGGTCTGATATTTTTCCATACAGACCTCGCGCTCGGTTAATAATGTCTTGTTATTTCCTGTAATAGTTCGCGGTGCAGTGGCCGAACAGTCGGTAAGTCTCAGGATGTGAGTTTGAACCCCGGCCTGACCACAGTGTTACGTCCTTCAACAAGATACTTTACTCGACTTGTTACAATCGACTGAGCTGTAAAAATGAATACCATCTTCAGCTGGGGGCTAAATTGCGATGGATTAATGTCTCCAGAGGAATTCAACTATGACTCTCATCCGCTTAACACTATAGAAACCAGAGATGAGGATCAGCTCCAATAAGCCAATAGGCTCGCAAAAAGATTTAGCATTTTTTATTTCTTGCCTGTTGTTCTTCATTGAAATATAGATCAATTGAATTTAGTAAATACCGTGAAATATGCCCGCACGTCACTGGAAGTTGCAATTGCCGTTTATATCATCATGGCCAGAGACTTGGTTACTAGGGTTTTATAATCTAAGGCTGTGATTGTCTCAGAAGCTGATTAGAACAAGATAAGATTACTTAACCTGTCTTGTGTTGTTCTTCCTCTGTCAATGTCGTTTCCTCGTTAGCTCAGCCGTTAGACTGAGCACCTGAGATTAATTAGCAAAGCACGATTTCGCGCATTCGATTTGGACAATTTACTTTTTGTTTTTAAGTCTTTTCGGAAGTTTACTTTGGTAACTATATCAGTATCTCGGAACTCGTGCCGGAAGGGGCTCCGTTTTTTTCTAATTTTTATTTTTTGATTTTTTGTGGGGTCACGTTTTTCCTCATGCGCAGTACTGGTGCTTTCAACGCGGCCGCATGAGTTGAAATTCCAAGATGGCGGAAAAAATTGAAGCAAGCGAAGCGTAAGTTTGGTGCGAAAACAAGCACATTTTGAAACTTTTATGACTTCAAATTTCGTCAACGCTTGAGAATAACGGCTTTCTTTATATTTAGTCATGTGAATTGTTTTTCTGAGCAGCGTGTTGACTTCTCAGTGGCAAAAGCTGTTCGCCGTGGCAAGAACAACTCAACATTTGGACAAATATTGCTTCAGAGCTGGCAGGATCACGTTTCGGACTTTTAAATTCAGCAAGACTGCTTTAGAAATTTCTGAACCCCTCTAAGTTGTTTGTTAAAAGAGTGCTACACTGTTATTTTTAGGGAGTTGAAATAACACTTGGGTAGGTGTTAACTTAACACATCTTAGAGGTATTGTTTAAAAGGAGTCACTTTGACACCAGTTTAAGTGTTAATGTAACTCCACTTGTTTAACACTCCCTTGAAAGAGATCAATTTAACTCTGGGGTGGTGTTAAATTAACTCCTACAAAATTTAACTCCTTTATGAAGAGTTATTATTACTCTGGGTGAAGAGTAATTCTAACACTAATATAGGTGTTATAAGTGAGGAGTCAATTTAGACCCTTGATGAGTGTTATAAAAGGGATTTCGTTGGTTTCAAAATGACACTAAACTGGAGTCAAATTAGCACCGGGATAGGTGTTACTTATTTTTGCTAATCTTCAAGATTTTTTAAATACTTAACTAATTAGCAATTACAAAAATGTTTATCTATCATTTTATTTACACCATGTCAATTTCTTGACAATAACAGGTATATTTAGACCGGGCCTGGCCAAATGGCTTACAAGCATGGACAGCTAAGGAGCAAGTAACACGGCACAAAATGTTGAAAAATCATTGCATTTTCTAAAACAGAAAACGTGGATGTTGTCCTGCACTATCTTAACGTTTTCAATTCGCGAAATATTATAAACGTTTTCTCGCGTTTTTCTGTATTTTCAGTTGACGTTTCAGGATTTCCGTACTAAGAATAAATGAAGTTTTCTTGAATTTTCAATGCGTTTTGGCACTGACAAAACACGAAATTTGTTGACATTTTCTCTGGTCGCAAAAATTTGAAATATTCTTGTCAATCTTGAATTATAAGAACTTTTCAAATTTTTTTTAGTTGACGTAATCTACGCATTTTCTGTAATCAGAATAAATGAAGTTATCTTGAATTTCAATGCACTTTTGCACTGACAAAACACGAAATCTGTTGACATTTGCTTAAATTATTTTGTTTTCGGAAAATTTCATTGGTTATTTCTCGAACCGCTTTATGTACGACCACACCACCGTCCCCGGGAAAGTATGCGCGTCTACCTCAAACAAGCCGTTACCAGTCTCTCACGGTCATTCGCAATTCGAACAGAGGTCAGTTAACGTGTGAAAGCCACTAAACGATTGAGATTCCCGATTTTATCGGCAAGTTCCCTTTCAAACTTACAGTTTTTATCTAAATGTTGTTGCTTTTTACTTGTTTATCAAACATGTACTGTTACTTGAGCACTTTGTTAGATTTATGTTGACCAATTCAATCGAAATTTATTTTCCCGCCGAAAATGCATTTTTATCACTAACGGTTTCTGCGACTCGAAATTCCAAAAAGATTGGCTTAAACTATACTGAAATCTGTCCCAATCTGGGAAAAATTTAGCCCAAACTGAATACAAACTGTATGAATACAATTTTTGATAGTAATTTTGTAGTTACAACTACTATGTTGATAACTGCTTAAAGCAGACTGGAACAAGTGACTTAAGCAAAGCTGTCATCAGTGAGAGTGTTGAAGTTTGGCCATAATTTTTCCGTTAGTTCTGATTGTTATTTTAAGCCACAGCAACTAAATTATTTAAATTTTGTATTTGTGAATTTCCCGGTGTCTGAGTGACTGTAGTTTATAGAATCTTAAAGCCAAGTTGATCTCAGTAGAGTGACTGTGTTAGCTACACGGAATCTTAAAGGTGAATTGTCTTGGTAGAGTGACTGTAGTTTACAGAATCTTAAAGCCAAGTTGATCGCAGTAGAGAGTGACTGTGTTAGCTACATGGAATCTTGAAGCTGAATTGTCTTGGTAGAGTTACTGTAGTTTACAGAATGTTAAAGCCAAGTTGATCTAAGTAGAGTGACTGTGATAGCTACATGGAATCTTAAAGCTGGATGTTCTTGGTAGAGTGACTGTAGTTTACAGAATCTTAAAGCCAAGAGACAGGGAATGATAGCAGACCTCATGGAGGTTACCTTCCCACACAGACGTTCGCTGCTGCTTAGGGAGCCAGAGAGTGTAGAGAACGTGTTGGCTGACTACCCAGCCCTGCAATTGGTTTCCGAGGTGTGCATTTATTTGAATACAATTGAAACCCACTGCTTCAAACCCAGTGAGCTCAAAATCCTTGCTAATTGAACTTGAGTTAACTACTGGATTGAACAATATTTTGTTTCCCCTCGTAGTTCGAGATAATGGTTTCCATTGTATTCTATAATACGTTATTAGAAATATGCACCTGTGTTTATGGAACTTAATTCAAAGTTTCAAAGTTCTGTGCAAAATTGCTATTACCACTGAGGTTTATATTGAAATTAGGTAGAAACAAGTTTATTAAACTTTTTCCAATTTCTTTCATAGGCCAATTCAATTTGTTGTTTTACGAACATTTTGGCTGAAAACGTAAGATCGGAGGGGGAATAAAAATAAAAATAATAATCTAATAATATTCCATTCAATTCAGTTCAATACTTGATATAACATGTACTAGGGAACTAGAAAACGAGCCCACATGCTATTTAATAATAATTTATGTTATAATAATCTTTATTATTTATAGCACGTATGTATCATGTGGATATTTAATACCATAACTGGCAAGATGTTATGATAATAATAATTTTGATTCAAACAAATAATTTACAATTTCTTCATATACCGAGTAGATTTGCATAAGAATCTGAAAAATAAACTAGTATGTGTTAGAAGCAGGAAAATTTAATTTAAAATTAAATTCGGCGGGTTCGTAAAACAACAGATTAAGTTGGTCTGGCCTTACCTAAGAAATTTTAAAAGTACCAATCACAAAATGTCGATTTTCATCAAGAAGTATAAAAAATAACTTCGTAAACAAGGATTTACCAAAGTTTATCGATGTTATCATTGCCAAAATAATTCATTCACTCGATTTAAACAAACATACAAACTCTGTGAATGTGGCATCACACCATCGGCAGCCACTGATGCCATTCACGGAAGTTGTTTTGTTTAAAAAGGATTTGTTTGTAACTTTTTTGGCATGCTTTATGTCGTACTGTAGATCAAATAAACTCAAAATAAAAACCTTATTGAATGATTTCCTAATTTATAATATGGAGATTTATTTTAACTCTGGCGTGTTATTTTTATTTTTTGACAGAAATAGAAAGCACTGCAGCAGCCTTGGTTATACAGAAACTTCTTGAGGAGAAAGCTGCTGAAGATTTTTAATGAGTGCAACTGTTAGAATAACTATCCTCTGTGATGCTAGATACTTCAGTGATAAAAAACTAAAACTGCAAGGGACACTTTTTCAAATGCATGTCCATGCCATCCATTTTTTCTTGTGCTATAGCTTTTCATACAATATCAGTATGTTTTCCAAACCCTAATGAAACTAGGCAGCATTGGCTGGTTTGTAGTATTTTAATGTAATTCAATAAAATTTTGCAATTTGTTTGGCTTAAAGTAGTGGTATTCATTGTTAATAGTGGTATTTGAAGCATTTGAGAGTGGTATTTCAAAATCACTACGGCATCCATCACTTCTTACTTAGAAAAATGGCAGAAATATTTTTGAGTGTCTCTGTTGAAGAATTGAAAACTTTATAGCTGACAATGCTAAAAACAAAAACAAAAACAAAAAGCACTAATCATAAGTGAATGTCTTTAAAGTCTGGCTGGGCTTCATTGGAACTGATTTTCAGAAATTGAAAAGTTTAAAAAACTATAACGGTCTGCAAAGATGAATTACTGTATGTCTGTCTACAATTGGAAAATGTTGATTTTAGTCAAAAAGCTTTTGTAACAGTTTCTCAGGGCTCTTGCGGAGTCTTAAAAAGTCTTAAAAAGTCTTATTTTTGATTTTGTATTTTCAAGGCCTTGAAAAGGTC
>JAOEJH020395921.1:0-12417 GCA_025448215.2 Palythoa grandis
TCTACTACTACTAATAATAATATTATCATTCTCAGTGGTATCAACATTTAGAATGATACCGCTTAATGTTTGCCTTATACTTGAATTTCACAAAATTATTTTCTTTTTTTTACAGGATGCGGCTGTAAGAAAAGTGGAAGGAACCGAAGTTTTGACCGGAATTTTCTAACGAATTTTAAAAGCACGAGGTTTCAGTATAAAAGCGATGAACCCGCGTTATTGTAAAACACTTTCAGGTGTCATTCGACCGTCGTAGAGTCAAAATCTGACACTAATTGCGACGATGAAAAATCTTGATTACTTGAAGATTAGTTTAGTTCAAGATGAAAAAAAATTTTCGACAAATAATTGGTAGAATTTAAGTTTGCAAAGATAGATAAACAAACGAGAGCTTTCTGTAGAACTAATGGGCTTACAAAACGATCGAAAAAGGGGGAAAATGCTTAGGAACCATTTTCGCCCGCTGGAACACCGCTGCATAACAGTTCGGCGCTGTTTCGACGGCGCGAAAGTTCAAAATTCAAAACTTTTCTCCTGAGAGAAGTTAAAATGAGATATCTTCTCTGTGTACTAGAGAAGTTAGATCTTCTTCTTTATCATAAAACAACATTAAATCAAACGTAAGTATTAAATTGTAAGTGTTCATCGACTGCACGTGGGAAGCAAAATGTTTTGGTGTGAAAATGGGAGGAGTAATCCCTTTTATAACGGAGCCTCGCGTTTATAGGAATACAAACGTAAACAGTTTGAGCGATTTTAAAAACTTTTGGGTAAATGGTGTAAAACATAAACATGTTTACGAGAATAATAGCTATAAGAAAGGAAATGGCCTAGAAACACCGCATGCTTAAAAACTTGTCCGTCGATAGTTACCATCCAGTCCGGTTTTGAAGCCGAAACTTGTTTTCAAGGCCAATTGTGAACGTAGTTTTTGTGTTGCTTCCTAAAAGACGAACACCCTTTTTTGCAGCGCAACAGATCTTTGCCACGTTTCCGCCGTCTTGAATTGAAAACGAGTCTCGACAGCCAAATCATAACTTTTCCCGGAATTTTAGCTTCCTCGTTTGCCCAATTTGGAGTAAAACCCAGACCAATTTTCGATAGGTAGTTTAACGATTTCGAACAAAAGACTTGACATTCCCACGTGACGCCATCGTTTCTCATGTGATGCCCGTTTTCAATCCAAGATGGCAAAAGCGTGAAAAAGATCGATAGGAATGAAAACAATTTTGAATTATCCAGACGGGGAAGATTTTGGGGTTTTAGGAAGTGCTGTGGGTTTTAGGATTGTTAACATTGTACCAACCTACTGTGTTCTGAAGATTTCCGTCCTCATCTTTTCAACGTTATATACATTTCACAAATCTTTCGAGCTCTGTTGGCTTCGTGCTTTGCCGGGTTATCATCGGTCAGTCAACTACAGTCGTTAGCAACCAAAAAAATCGAAATGCATTGCTTGGATGTATTTTGTTTTCAAAAGGGAACAGCCTCTGTATAACTCGACATCTTCCTTTTGGCATGAAAATTTATGTTAAAGTATCGTCTTGTATCTAAAATTTACCGTGTATTTCCGCATCGCAATGCTACTTACTTGTAGCCAGTTCCATTTCTGTTTATTGGTAATTGTTTACAAATATTAAAACTTGTACAAGGCATTTGAAATGGCATGTCGGCTGAAGCTACGGAAGCCATGATAATATGTTAAAGTGTCAAATGATAAAGTAGCAATAAAAAAACTATTGGCATGAAGTATGACTATTGCAATTTTAACAACTACTTCCAAGCGTTGATTACTTGATGAACACAAAAAATCCATTAAACATGGTTGACACCTGCGGCGCAAGCAAGAGAAGAGACACACTGACTAGAGACAGAAAACACCGTTTTACGTTCAAGAGTGAACTAAGACAATAGAGACAGAAAGATAAGCGGAGGTTTAACTGAAGCGTGATAGAAAGAACAAGACATTTACTTTCTTTCCGTCGCCTCTTCTGTTTTTGTTGTGTCGGTTTTCACTTGGACGTAACTCTGGTAGTTTCCGTCATCGTCTCTGACTCTGCCTCCGTCGCGAGTATGAACCAAACTTTATGGGGCATCTTTACTAGAGAAAGTACAATAGGCATCCACACGGCATTCAGAAAGAATGGATTTCGTATCGTCAAGAAATGTAACATCAAAGTAGACTGTCGCATTCATGAGATGTTCTACAAAAGGAGCCTAAGGCCAAATCTTGACATCTCGTTCAGATCTGATTAAAGCAAACTATTAGTTTTATTGAAAATTCTAAATGTGATAATTTTCTTGAACATTTATAGTTTGCTTTTAATTGCTTAGTTTTATACTTGAGAATGATATCGCAGTATGTCGAAACGTCGTACTGTAATTTAACTAATATTTAGTTCGCAATGTTTACGAATCGTTAAACGGTCCATTATGCTACTCCTGAAATCAATACATCTTTCCGTCCGAAATTCGGTATCTAAAATCGAACTTCAGGCCTAAAAACTATTGAAATGGTATCCAGAATCAGTGAGATCGCTGGAATCTTCAATAATATAGGACTAAGTGTACTGATTTTAAACCTCTCAACTAAATGAGCTCATCGTTGACAAGGATATAGACTGTTTCCTTCTCAATTCAATACTGAATGACAGTTTTTACCAAACTGTCTATTTTAGAGCAACAATTTTGATTTTAAAACTGTTGGAGTCAGAAATCAGAAATCCAAACTGAGTATCTGTATGGAAACCTGATGATATATATTCTTGCATTTTGTGTAGTAATGCGATTAGCCATTAGGTTTTTGAAAGCCGTCGGAGATATTAAAACGTTTTTCATATTTTAAGTCCGTTCAGGCTGTTCAATAATTACTTTAAACTGAGGAAGGCCGTGGGAGGGTCTCCGAAAACGTTATTACAACACTATATATCAACAGTAATTTTCAAAGTAAAAGAGTTGGAGGCCATGGCGATAATCAATCTCAGCCAATACAACAGGGCAAATATCGCAGCTACTCGAAAGAGCAACTTAATTGTTCTATTTTAGGTTAAAATTGATTGAAAATTACTGAGAACTCAACCTCTAGGTTCGGGATCACTTCAAAAGAAAAGAAGACAGAACTTGTAAACAGTTCAATGTTCGACCTCTAGGTTCGGGACCACATCAAAAGAAAAGAAGACAGAACTCGTAAACAATTCAGTGCCTCTAAACACAACTAAAATTAAATATATCAACCAATTTTTTACTTTTAATGTTTTAATGGCGTCCAAAAAATATTGTTGAATCATAAAATAATTAGACCTCCTCTAAGCTGATTTTTGTGTCGAGATATATACAGGCCCTTGGTTGCAAGATTTTCCTCGAAGTTTCACAGTTTTACTTTTCTGACAATTTCTGAGGTTTATTCGCTAACTACATATAAACCTAGCACATCTGTATAATACCGATTCGTGCACATATCATAATATAACAAAGACATCACTGGGGCATCCGAAACTCCGAAATGATAGTGCGAGAGTTTTACTAATAAGTTCGTTCCTATACAAATTTATATAAACATTACAAACTGGTATAACCCAAGGGTATGAAAGTGCAGTAGAATTACAGAAACATATCGGTTTTGTACTTTTGTTTTGAGTTTTACAAATTTGAATCGAAAAACAATAATATAAAATGAACATCATTATCTGCATCAGAGATATCCTACTGTGTAGTTCTAATTCATTTGCCTTCTGTGACCACAATGCTGTTTGTCCATCGTAATTGATAAAGATCACTAAGCTTGTCATTTTCTATGTAACTTGTTCGCGACGGTGATGATGGGCGTGTAGATGGCTGATTAGGCCAATCTGCTCCCGGAACGATGTAGAGCAGTGTGGGCATGGAATACATGAAGCGGCAGATGACAAAGGAACGACAGCTCTTGATTTCCTTGCTGATCTGTGTTGCTGTGCAGCAGCCAGCCTGTTTGCTTAAATTGAGACTGCTCCACTCTGGATGGCCGCCCGCCATTTGGTGCGGTTCTGTGCCAGCTCTTCCCAGGATGAAGGTTTAAATGAGAATTCTTTAAGAGAGCGTTTCAGGGTGTCCTTGAAACGCTTCCTTTGACCGCCCCGGGAGTGTTTGCCATGTTCTAAGCTCCATAAAAGAGTTTTTTGGAGGGAAGCCAGTGGTCTGGCATTCGAGCAACGTGGCGCTCACTCGTGAGATATCGACTTGAACACTCGAAGATAAAATTCGTATCCACGTCCGGGCATGTAATATCCTCTATATATTACTATAACTGGCCACAGGATCAACCGAAATACAAGAATTTATTTATTTTTGTATTTATTTATATCGCTTCGTCCAGAAATCAACAACAATTAATACACAAAAATAAGAATAAGTGGACCGGTGCAACACAACAGAGCCTGGCTCCAATTGAAGTGCGACAAGTTAAAATACAAAAACAACTAATATTCTTATTATATGAGAATTTGAAAACCAAAATGATAAAAGGCGATCACATGCAGCATATCTTAGAGTTTCTAATGTACCTAGATTTGGTGCATTTTGAAAAGATTCACTTCCAAGTAAGTTAGAGCCCGCGTCTCCTGGTTACTAGTCAAGCGTGATAACCACTAAACTACCGGGACTCACCATACTGGCAACATAGCAAGTTACGGGGTATAGAATTATCGAACATGGATGATCCCTGGGACCCAATTTTTTGTAAGAATCCTTAAATAAAGGTTCTAAGGCAGAAGAACACACTCAAGTGAAGAAAAAATTGGGTCCCAGGGATCATCCCGTAATTTGCTATATTGTCAGCATGGTGAGTCCCGGTAGTGTAGTGGTTATCACGCCTGACTAATAACCAGAAGACGCAGGTTCGAGTTCCGGTCAGGGCATTAAAACCATTTTTTTCAGACGAATGTGTTGGTAGGAGAAAAAGATTCTGTATTATTTCTAACTTAGTTATGGTTCCCTTCCTCCCCGAAATGTGTATTTATTAGATTGACTTCCAGGTTGATGTAAGATCAATATAGAAAACATTTTCTAGGGCAGAGGTTAAATGGAAGCTCAACACCCCAATTGACCTTCGTTTGTGTGAAACTACATTTATTTGGGATTCCAGAAATGTTTGTTTTAGAGCGATTCGTCCGTGTCCCAAAAAATAAATTCCAACAGAGTGAGTCAACTGCTACGAGAGACGCCATATCTGCGCCCATGATCAAAAACCTTCTGAAGAACTACAAGCATTTTGCGTCGGTGATTAAATATAAAAGGTTTTATGGGGAAAATAGTGTGCTGCTGTGTACCAGGTTGCACAGATTATTCATCTAAAACCATCTATGAAAGATTTTTTTGACGGTCTGACGTCACACGGCAAGTGCAATATGGCGTCTCTTTTGAAGATCGGTTCGCTCCTTTTGTAATTCATTTTCGAGGGCACAGATGGATGAAACGCTCTAAAACAAACATTTCTGGAATCCCAAATAAATGTAGTTTTATATAAACGAAGGTTAATTTTGGTGTTGAGCTCCCCTTTAAAGGCAAAAATCAACTCAAGCGTGTACCGTAACCTCCTAAAAATGACGTGTCTTTGTCACCCATGTGCCGACTGATCCACCTGCAGATTGCAGGCCTGGGTCCAATGGTTGTACTTCTTCTCCTAAGCATGGCCTCGCTTTTCACTGGGTGCCAGGGTGTTATTCCATTAATGAGGTATCATGTGTAGGTCGTTCAGTGCTCCGTGCGATTAAGCGATGGACTCTGGCGTCCGCTGTGTTTCTGGAGCTGCAGATCATTGTATCATTAACGTGTATCCAGATTCCGAATGGAAAGGCTGGTTGTTCGTGAAGTATGAACCACGTTGGCTTCAAGACGGACCACTCAAGGAATGCCTAACGTAACAGAGTACCCGAAGTAGTTCTTTTTACAATTGTTTACCATATATTCCCTTCTTCGGTGGATCGTTACGATCATAGTCGTTCTGTCTGCAAGAACAGTTTGGTGAGATGC
This sequence comes from Palythoa grandis, assembly GCA_025448215.2. Taxonomy (NCBI): domain Eukaryota; kingdom Metazoa; phylum Cnidaria; class Anthozoa; order Zoantharia; family Sphenopidae; genus Palythoa; species Palythoa grandis. Next base: position 6,007 of record JAOEJH020395921.1, read on the forward strand.
ACTGTCAAATTCTCTCTTGAAATCTATGAAAACCACTGCCACGAATAAATCTAACTCGACTGCCTTTCTTTAATCCTTCGTGATGTGCACTGGCAATAATTCAAGTGTCCCGGGCAGTATGCCCAATGCGTTGTGTACCAGTTTATCCCTCACGAGCCAACGACTAAGATTTTGTCAGGTTCACTAAGTATTGATACGATGCGGGTCTGTAATTACCCCTTTATGTTTCTTCGTCCTTCTTGTAGATGGGAGTGTCTGTCGCTGCTTTCCAGGTAATATGTAAAATTAGTAGTATACACAATACGAAAAATGTACTGGATCTTAGGTAAATTCTTACACTCTGGTAATATTTCCTTAAGTCTAAGCTGTTAGGATACCTATGATTAACCTTAGTTGGCTGCTTACGTCGTTTATCGTGAAGCACATTTAAAAACGGATGGCCTTTTTGCCTGTTTTAATGTAAAATCTGATATCTTATCGCGCGAAAACTCGGAATACGTTATTCTCACCATCTGACAAAAACGCTTTAACAAAAGAGTTTTTTCTCGGGTTTCCTGTGAAACGTCGTTTAATTTGTCACAAATTACCCCCTAATCTCTAGGGCGCATGCGTGAATTTTTATGCCCTTGGGTGGAAGGATCGTAGAAGCACATTATCAGAGATTTTTTTTTAAAGTAGAACTCTTTGTTCATGTCTTTTGAAGTAAGCATGAATACTTTTTAACACGCTCAAACTTACAAACGCCTTCCACGGTAGATGTATACTAAAACATATCGAGCGTTTTCGTTACATGTCCGTCCGTGAACCAATTTTCGAGTGTTCTATTTTGAGTGAACTTATGATATGAGCAATCTATCTTGTCAAAAATGTTATTAAATGGATTCACTACCAGCCACAAGTAACAGGACTGCTGTTACTGGATCCAACAACATGAATCTTGCACGCTTTGCAAGCGAGAAAGACATATAATCCATCTGTAAACGTAATCCATCTCAAGATCAAACAAACAACAGAATGTATGCTTCGATGAAGTTTAGCGTCGCTTCAATCTTGTGTTTTTATTGCATTATATAAAAAGGAACGACTAATCGTAATAAGTAAATATCCGTAATCGCATGTTTAGCTAACTACCTCGTGAAGACGACTGTGCACAAACTTCTGTTAGTTCTTCGTTTTAAAAACTGTAACATCGTAACTAAAGCTGGATATTTGACTGCACTTGCATATTAAGATTCGGTAGCGGTGACAATAACTATCAGAGAGAATTCATTAGACCGTTTAAGGAATTTATTAAAGCTACCTTTACATTCGCAAAGAGAGCCCGAGCTCACTCAGGTATTTGCAACTCTCACGAAATTTTTTTTATCAATAATAATATGTTAAACAGATTGAAGGAGAACTGAACGCTAAAATTGACTTTTTATCGTTTGATAATTTAGGCATAATGAACAACTATATGATTTCTTTTTACGGTGCTAGCCGAGCAGTTCAGAAAAAGTTGAGGTTTTGTAACAAATCGACAAGATTTGATCGGCGGCTCACTATTCGATGCCAGCGGTTGTTTTTAAAATATATGACGTAGGTTACGATACTTGAAAGATTAAAAAGAGAAAAAACATGGTTTAAAGTGCGGCTTTTGGTTGTTCCCCCTCTGGATACGTTGGTTCCAACTGGTATGGTTGAACCTCCCCTCTCTTTGATCGCCGTGCAGCCATATTTAAGCTCTGAATATCGTAACCTACCTCATTTGAATACCGCTGACAATCTCAATAACAAACACGGTATTGAATCCCTTCTAGAGACTTTTCTGTGTTTCTACATTTAATTTTTCAATGTAATTCGACTTAAATTAAAAAAAAATTCACAGAGTTGATCTACTATACCAATAGATTTAAACAAAAATAGATTAGTTTTAATGTTCAGTTCTCCTTTAATACAACTGCGCTTTCTAAAACTAGAGCAATGTTGAAAAGATCTCTCATGAGTCAGTGAAGCCAATGCCGAATGGGCGAGATTGAATTTTCAACGATATAAGATGAGTAACCTTTATATGTCGAAGGTTTAACATCCAATTTAGATATAACAATTAGACTTCTAAATTCGTAATTGCTTAAACTCCGCCGGTATTCTTTTTGCAAAAATCAATTCATAAATCAATCAAACGTTTATCTTTGAATTCAATATATTTATTTTTTTAAGTTGTGCCACCTTCAGTGACACTGTTATTGCAATCTGTAATCTCACAAAACAACTAAGCAAAATAGGTCTTTCTTTTTGACAAACATAAATTATCCCTTTATGGCTTCATTTGTATCTGGTTTAAGAAATCAACATGGCTTCAATATAACCGAGGTCAGCCCTGACAGCTTGTCAGCTCAATGGCGAAGGGGCAATTGACAATTTTTCGCTGAGGTCAAACCGTCTTGATCAAGATTTTTAGTTCACTTTGGTTCAACCAAGTTTACATAAGCCACAAGATGTAGCTAGGAGGGCTATTCAACTGCCTCATAGACATGATATAGAGGGTTCTTCCCCTTTGCTCAAAGAAAAATTCCAGGACTTTTCCAGGTAATTTCCAGGTGTGCTGAACTTTCTCAAGATATCTTCAGATTGGGACGGCGGTGGAGTGTGTATGGCAACACAGCTCCGAAGTCAGAATGGGATTCACGATCGAGAGCTTTTGTATTATATAAAGAACAAAAATGATGTCTAAAAATGATTTTGTTGGCATAAATTACACTAAGTGGACTGCAAACTCAAAATTCAAGCGCTTTTCCATGTCGCTCTACAAAAAACCCGATTTTTCAAGGAATCCGAGACTTGGAACGAAAAATCCCAAAGTTCAAGGAATTACAGGTTTTCCAGGTGGCGTACGAACCATGGATATATTGGAATCACGTGACAACACGTAATAAATAGCGTAGTATTTAGTTCGCTGTTTGGTTCTTTCTCAATTGCTTGTCCATGATTCAGAAAGAACCTAATAAATGTCAACCCTTTTTAAGACCATGCAGCGACAGCGGTTTTGTGTTCTGGCTGTTGTTTTGCTTGATAGAACAGAAAACAATTGGAAATTTCAACAGTGCTAAAACTACAAAATTTCACTACTTTGAAACGAAACGTAACTGTATTCCTGTTTTATACATTTCTTGGCCCGGAAAAGGGATTTTGCAGTACCTCACGGTAACCGCCAGAGACACGTTGATAACTTATCACGTACTGTGCTTTTGTCTTTTCCAGAAACGTTTAACATCATCGTGTCCCGATCGGCTGACCACGACTACTCTCTTTGATGAGTTTGCCCAAATTAAAACACCAAGATCCTGTATAAAATCAGAACAAAACCTGCATGTTGTCGGAAGTCGTAAACGTTTCTTAACCCTATTTTTCATTACTGCAGTCTAAATTAACATCAAACTCAGATATACACGACAGAAACAGTCGGCTTGCCTCGCTAAACTTTATTTGTGCCAGCTATACCCGTTTTTTTTTTTATAAAAAACAGGAACCTTTTCTCAGAAGAAAAAATCTTCTGAGTGCCTAACGGGAATCGAAACTATGACCCTCTGGACCGATCAGACGCTCTACCCACTGAGCTACAGGAACTCATGTGGGGAACGGGTCACTTAACTTGGTTCTGTAGATGGAACACCGGGTATATGTCCTGCTAACTGCTAGGCTCAATATATCCATATGGATAAATACTGAGAAAGAATAATTCTTGTTGTCACAAGCTTCTTTTTATCAGAAGAAAAAATCTTCCGAGTCCCTAACGGGAATCAAACCCATGACCCTCTGGGTCAGAGAAGCTTGTGACAACAAGAATAATTCTTTCACATTATTCATCCAAAATGAAAAACAGTTAGCAGGACATATACCCGGTGTTCCATTTACAGAACCAAGTTAAGTGACCCATTCCCCACGTGAGTTCCTGTAGCTCTGTGGGTAGAGCCTCTGACCGGTAATCAGAGGGTCATGGGTTCGATTCCCATTAGGGACTCTGAAGATTTTTTCTTCTGAGAAAAAGAAGCTTGTGACAACAAGAATAATTCTTTTACAGCATTCATCCAAGCTGAAAAACTTAGCCACCATTGTACAACATCTTTGTCTAGAGGACACATAGCTACACAGATCTACAATTTTATCAAAACTCAGATCGTTGAAAAAGTGATAAAGAAAAGCAAAAGTTAGAAATCAAAAATAGACGTAGCCTCTATATTTACTATTATTATCAATGATTTCTTTTTTTCTTTATATCTTGGTCCTAAGTTACAATTAATCTGTTTTCAACTTTTTTTTTTCAAACCTTTTAAAATAGATCAACTGAAACTAAGTGTAGTAGTGGGATGAAATTTTCAGATTTGCTTACTCACGTCATAATCTTTCACTATACAGTTTATTTCCGAAATCGATTTTTTGTTGCATTTGAGCTTTAATGTAGATCATGCGCAGAACAGAGTCTTTGCCCCCTTAATTTAGAGCAGATAGGAGTTCACGACATCGATTGGCCAAACGTTAAAATAATCGACCATGGGACCCACTATAGAGCACGGAAAATAAGAGAAGCGATCTCAATTCACCAACGTAAACCGGAAATGAACAGAGACTTTGGGTATCAGTTAGCTCCAGTCTACGGAGCCGTGTTGTCCCCTACTTAATGAGGACTAGACACCAAAAATCAGACTACATCATTGATAAAGGCTTCTGGATGAAAGCCGAAAGCTTTGATAAAATCTTTCAACAAAATTGCTGGTGTTAAAGAATAAGTTTTATTTTCATTTCATGTCCCAGCACAAGAACCTACATTCACGCACGATATGCTGGTTATGTCTGCATGGGGCTGCTTCGCCGTATTTGAGTACAATCTTTAGAGGACGCCAAGTAGCTGCACACTATAGCCTAAGAGATCATTCTATGCTAACTATACACAGTGTCTCGACAACGTAAGGTCTTCACTTGTTTATATATGTGGCACCTTACTTTTGGAATACACTAAGTGACAGTATCAGGAGCTACAAAAATATTTCCGTAGTCCAGCTCGCCACAAGACAGATTATTATGGAGTTCTTTTAGGTCAGTCTTATATTTTTATTTTATGTTTTGCTGGCAAATTGTTGTCTTGTTTCTTGGAAATACTCCTAATCCAAAGTGAAAAAAAGTCTATCTGTCTATATTTATGTACAACTTACCTCTGCATACTTCCGCAGGATTTCAAAATCATTGGAAGACAAAAACTGGTTGTAGAGCACTCCTGCATGAGTGTTTGAAGAAGCGATTAGCCAAAAATAACGCCAGAAGCAGGAATCACAGAATTCACGTACGTATGGGCTATTCAAATCCCTCGACACACCATCTGTATCTTTACTTACCAGCTTTTAAGCATATGGGGAATCTTTGCTTACATTTTTTTCCTTATAAGCATACGTATTCTCCTTTCTAATTCAGCTACAAAAACAAAGCTCCTGAACAATGAAATAGCTCTGCAAAACAAGCTTTCTCTGAAAATATGAGATTGATATCCTGAGTATTCTTTCCATGATGTGGTTTTGAAAATTGGAAATTTTACAAATGTATGGCTTATTATCGTTCTAGCCACCCAGCTGTTTTGCGTTTTTTAGAAGCGATTTCTTCTTTGAAACTACACACATAGAACTGAAAGTTCAGTCATTCATTTCAGTTGACAAGCTTTGTTAAGTTTGTAAAGTCAGTTGTTGATTATCTTTGTTCTTTCTCCGACTAAAGCTGTATGCTAATAAACCGGAATGTAAACAATGACGTCAGCAAAGATTCGCCTACTGAAACAACTTACTTGTCACAAAATCCACCATACTGGAACGAGAAATACTGTGACAGATGTTAAGGCAAAGCACCACATCCAAAAATTACCTGAATTTTTTTTTCCTTTCCCAGTTCGGTCTACTATCTTTTCCTATAGTGTGGCGGATTCTGTGTCTACAGTGGCTACATTTTAAAGGTCTATGAACTAGTCAACCAGGAGAACCACTGCAGACCCGACAAAGCCGGTACGGTTGGTCCGACCATGGCCGGTTTATTTTTCTCTGAAAATGTGCTAAATTGCATCAAAGAGAAGCTAAATTTCAAAATTTTCCGGGGAAGCATGCTGCCGGACTCCCCTAGTTTACTTGCCCCTTCGGCACTCCCTGGCCGAACCAACTCTGCAGACCTTCCGCCGGGCCTGCACTGAAGTCAAACTTCGACGGACACGCTCTGTCACTGGTTCATATCACGTGATAGCTCATTTTTACAATACATTTTACAAATGAATTACGAGGCTGAAAAAGATTAGTACAGAGAACTATAAAAGAATAAATACAATTAGTATATACAAACTCAGTGACCTTGGCGATATACGCATTCTGATTGGTTCGCTATCTCGGGCTATTGGACAAT
>JAOEJH020396793.1:0-12408 GCA_025448215.2 Palythoa grandis
AAAACGAGGCAAGAAGGGCAAATTTGAATGTAGACAAAAGAATATTAAAATCACCGCCATTTTGGAATAAGGTGTATGGCATCCACTTTACGGCCCTTATGCGACCTCGGAGCACAGCATCACAGCCAGATGGAATAAGCTGGGAGTCAATTTTGCGGAGGGAGGAAAACCGGAGTACCCGGAGAAAAACCCTCGGAGTCAGATTGAGGTCGATAAATCTCAGCACACGCGCGGAACAGGGGAGTCGATTCCGGGTCGTAGAGGTGAGAGGTGCGAGTGATGACGGCTACACCAACATGACTCCCCTCAACCTGACTATATGGGAAAGAAGTTTCGACTGCGTTTTACTAGTCATAGTTTTCTCTTTACTTGAAAGTCTTCTAATATGGGGACACATTGAATTCTGCATATCGAGTTCTCCTCCTCCGCCTCAGATCTGAAGAGGGCAAGGAGTGGCCGAAACGTTATAAAGACAACAAAACAGAGTTACACAGTGGAAAAGACAGAGCGGAGAACTTGACATGAGAACTTGATAGGCACTTTTCTCTTTCCAGTATGTAAACTACACTGCATTTTAGGAATCTCGATAAGGCACTGCAAAAAATTTAAAAAGCAAAATCCAGGATATATGTACAGTGGTACAATAAACACCTTGATATTTTTATATGTACATTGGTAAAGGTTTTAAAGTTTTTTTTTTATTTCGTAGATACAGAATAATAAGTTTACAGTACGATATATATAAAACTAGGAAGTGCAGAATAAAACAACCCTAGGGATTAAGAAACTACATTCTGCACCTTAAATATATAAGTAACTTTACAAAATGAACTGAAGGGAAGTAATCTTAAAAACACTTAATTTGATGACTGAATTATATTATTTAAAGTTTAAAGAACAGAAATGTGGAGAAAACTAGTAGTAGCTCTGAGCAGTAGTAGTAGTGGTAGTAGTAGCAGCAGCAGTAGTAACAACAGCAGTAACAACAGCAGTAGTAACAACAGCAGTAGTAGTAGTAAATAATAGTAGTAGTAGTAGCAGTAGTAGCAGTAGTAGTAGCAGCAGTAGTAGTAATAGCAGCAGTAGTAACAACAGCAGTAGTAACAGCAGCAGCAGCAGTAGTAACAGTAGTAGCAGCAGCAGCAGCAGCAGTAGTAACAACAGCAGTAGCAGCAGCAGCAGCAGCAGTAGTAACAACAGCAGCAGCAGTAGTAAATAGTAGTAGCAGTAGTAGCAGTAGCAGTAGCAGCAGTAGTAGCAGTAGCAGTAGCAGTAGTAATAGCAGCAGTAGTAGTAGTAATAGTGGTAATAGCAGTAGTAGCAGTAGTAGCAGTAGTAGTAGCAGCAGCAGCAGCAGCAGTAGTAGTAGTAGTAGTAGTAGTAGTAGTAGTAGTAGTAGTAGCAGCAGCAGTAGTAGTAGTATTAGAAGAAGTAGTAGTAGTAGTAGTAGTAGTAGTTGTAGAAGAAGACGAAGTCAGGAAGATGAAGAAGAAACAGCTGTTATCTATGTGCTAATCTTCTTTGTAACCACCGGGAAATGCAAAACAAAAGCAAATCACGCTTTTTTAGTTAAGTGTGTTTTGGAGTCTGGTACATTCTTTTGCGTTCCAGTATGTCGTATTTTTGTACCATGTGAAGTCTAGCTGTAAAAAGCCCATTGCGAGGGCCAAGAGCATCATTATTTTGAACCGGAACTGCAATCATTTAAAGTGTACCTAACTTCCATCTCAGTTTTACATTCTTTGGAAAGTAGAAAGTCATTGGGAAAGACGTCAGAGCTCGTGCCGGCCACCATACAGCTCGGTCATGAACCAAGATGGCGCTGATTTTCGCGTAATTGTGCGGTTTCGTGGGCTGATAAAAATGAGCGATTTGACCTATTCGACCTATTCGAACTTTGTTTTCAGAGAACTGTTAACAAAATAGAGTTTAACCAAATATCAAAAGTTAAAAATAGGGTTAAGTTCACCTTTAAGTGTTAAATGCAAAATTTATTTCGCAGAGAATGTTTCAGAGTATTTGTTTTGTACTGTTTGCCCTGATAAAGATGATTACGTTCATTTTCAGAATCCCGGAGTTGCTGCTGAGGAACCCTTTAGATTACCAACTTCTCACACAATCTTTGAACGATTGTCGGAGGTTCTAGTTCAAGGTAATTCTTTAAATATTTTTGCTTCGCATACCTTTAACAAGAACTTACTTGACTGGAGAATTTGTTTGAAATCAGTATGAAATAACGCCGTAAACATGCATAGTATCAGTGTTATTGATACTAAAAGTGATAATGATGTCGTTGGTAATCAGGAAAGTTATTTTTAAACAGTCGTGATAATTACAAGAAAATGATAAGATTGAAAATGCAGGGGCGTACCTGCCTGTAAGCCAAGTAAGAACTGGCTTACAAGATTTTTGTACTTGAAATTTCGCCTTTGAGGTTAAAAAAGATTAACAATTATTAATACAGTTGAACCCCGATAATTCGAACTCGGATAAGTCGAAGTCCCCGCTAATTCGAAGTAAAACTCATTCCCCTTGGTTTGCCCCACTATTTTGAGTCATTTTACCACGGATAATCCGAACTCGGAAAATTCGAAGTCCTCGCTTATTCGAAGTAATTTCTTTCCCCTTGGACTTGATTTTACCCCGATAATTCGAAGTTTAATTGCCAAGCTGAATGAAAAACAACAGACGGTGTCAAATCACAGTTTAACAATGCTTTTCTCTAATCAATACAGTCTCTTTGCTGCCAAGGGAGCTGACGAGATTCGTCGTCACTTGAACCAACTCACGCACATTATAGAGAAAAACACTCGTAGATCTCAAAGGCAGCTCATAGTAGATAGCTTTTTTCATAAGCATTTTTATAGCTCCTTGTTTGTTCTAGTTTGAGCAATCTTAAAAACTGTTTTGTTCAAGAAAGCGACTGACAACATTTGTGACTTGAAGAACGTTTAGCGACGACAAATGGTTGAACAATGTTTGACTTTCACTGAGAAATTTCTGAAAAATTGTTTCAGTTATTGATGAAAACGAAAAAACGTGTTAAAAACAATCAGAGACAACAAATTGTTCATCAATATTGTGATAATAATGTAAATAAAGGTATACAAGGGTGAAACTGGTATATTTATACTTGACCTCGATAATTCGAAACCCCGCTAATTCGAAGTATTTTTCGTTTCCCTTGAGACTTCGAGTTATCGGGGTTCAACTGTAACATTAAACATTCTTTATTTATGTTGTCTCGCTCTAAGTTGAAGTCGGTAAATTGCTACTGCAAATATGAAAATTGCCGGTCATAAAGCTTATATCATTTACCTGTATTATGCAATTTTAAACATTGTTTTTTCAACTTGTGCATCCTGGCTTACAGGTAAAAACTGGCCAGGAACGCCCCTGAAATGATTATGTTAATCACTTGTGTAGAGATTGCCGATTGGTATGCTGATTATAACAATATTTATCAGGGTTTGTATAAGCCTTGAAAGTGCTTCAATTTGAAAATAAAAATTCAAGGGCTTGAATGTACTTGAATTTGAGAAAGTTCTATAGCATTGAATTTTGCAAGAACTTTTTTGGCAACTTTTCAAGTTGAAATTTACATTACTTTTATGGGAAAGCTGAGAAGCGAAGCGAGAGTTTATATTTTGCGATTCTACTAATGCAGTTTGATGATGTTAATTTTGTTACATGTGTGATGAGTAAAGTTGAGAATGCCGACACAGTGCTCGAAATTTAAAAAAAGTTCAGGTTGTCCCTATTTCAAAAGCCGGATAACCAAATTCGTGAATTTGGTTGCCCTGATAATTTCCTGGTCGCCCGTTAGAAAAACCTACCTATTTTAGTGCACTACTCTGGGGTTAAGTTGTTGCATATTCAAAATGGCGTCTTTGATCTTGATCCGTACCAGACATGAAACTTTGGGTTTGTTTCTTAAGTTTTCGTACTTGGCAATGTTTTATAAAATTTACTAAAATCCAAAACACATGAAAACGCTTAGCAGAGGCAAATTGATTATCATTAACTTCACATTATCGGACATCGACAATACAAACCGTCGCGTAAGTCTTGTGCCGTTTATGCATGATTAATCTAATTTCTCTGATTGGCTGGGTTGGCCGTTGCTTATTCCTCGAATTGATTGCCCGGTAAACTTTTTGGTCGTCTCGGACGACCGCTAATTTCGAGCACTGCCGACATACGTAAAACTTTCCAAGAGCAGTCCCTGAATTTCTTAAACATGGCCTTAAACGTCCTTGAAAAGTCCTTAAATTTCAACTTTGGCTTTCGCACGAACCGTGATATTAATAATCATAACAATAACGTATAATATTTATGATGGTGATGATGATGATGATGATGATGATGGTGGTGGTGATGATTATTATGGTGATGATGGTGATGGTGATGATGATGATGATGGTGGTGGTGGTGATGATGATGATGATGGTGATGGTGATGATGATGGTGATGGTGATGATTATTATGGTGATGATGGTGATGGTGATGATGATGATGATGGTGGTGGTGGTGATGATGATGATGATGGTGATGGTGATGATGATGGTGATGGTGATGATTATTATGGTGATGATGGTGATGGTGATGATGATGATGATGGTGGTGGTGGTGATGATGATAATGGTGATGTTGATGATGGTGATGATGGTGGTGGTGGTGGTGATGATGATGATGGTGGTGGTGGTGGTAATGATGATGATGGTGATGATGATAATGGTGGTGGTGGTGATGATGATGATGATGATCATCATCATGGCCAATTTGCGTGTGGAACCTCATATTTAGTTTTAGAATGTAGAATTTTGAGCGTGAGTGATGCCCGCCATACCAGCCACGGACACACTAAAATATTAAACTTTCGTTAGGTGTGGGCAACATTAGTAATCCCAACTGGATTCCCATGGCGGAACAAGCTGTTAATGTGATCTACTCCTTGGCTGAACACCCGGACGCATTGTGTGAAACACTGCTCAAAAGAATTGCAGTTTGTCATAAGGCCAGGGCAGCTGAAAACGATCGTGGCACCGACGACGGGGCTGGCGATCATCAAAAGAAAGGTAGCAGCAACTGTCTGTGAGGTTATTTTATTTTATTTTTTTTATTATTTTATTTTATTTATCTTTATCCCCGAAGGGAAAGGGACGCTGCAACAGGTTTCCACAATTACTGCAGGCCCTTTATTGTCGATTTTTATGAGGGAGGAAAACCGGAGTACCCGGAGAAAAACCCTCGGAGTCAGATAGAGATCGACAAATCTCAGCCCACGTGCGAGTCCAAGATTCGATCCCGGGTCGTAGAGGTGGGAGACGCGAATGATGACCGCTACGCCAACCTTACTCCCCTGACTTTATATAACTCTTTTACACAAATTGTCAATAATTTCTTGCAAGTAAATTTTGACTTGGTATGCCTGTAAATAGTACTCAGAAAAAAACCCCTCTGAGCTCTAATTTGGGAATGGAACCCAAAATCTCTCGTATCCCAGGCGGATGCTCTGCCACTGAGCTACAAAAACTTCTACTGGTGAGCGTCAGCGAGGTCACTTAATGAATTTTAAGCTCCACACACCAGCTTCCCGTGTGGTCAGTAGTGTGGTTAGCTTACACGATAATTGTAAGGAAATTTCTGGTTTTTCTTTTTTTTTTGTCCTACAATGAGAATTTGTGAAAAAAATGCTTCTTAGACCAGAAAATTATCGTATCAGGGAGAAACGAACGCTGTAGAATTAGATTCTGATGATATATTATAATTAAGGAAAATTGGATACAGCTTCCTCGGGGCGAAGTAAAGGGAAAAGAATAAATTAATTTATTAAATTTTCAATCTCGAATATTGCGTTTCTAGCGTTCTGATTGGTTCACTCAACCTCAGTTATCAGGTCATATACCGTATGACCTTATATGGAAATATTATTTTCCAGCGTTTTATAAAAGTGAAACAAAATTCATTAGGGTTTGGATATAATTTCTAATTATCTAATCGTTCAGAATTGAATAAAATTTATTAAAAAAAAATATTCCACTCACGTCTTGTTGGATATGAGGTGAAATAGCCTCGTTGGCTATCTATCACCTCATATCCAACGCACTTTCGTGGAATAAGTGATTTCGTAGTAAACTCACTGTGTGAGTGCCCTTTTGTTACTAGATGCAGAGGAAAGTTGGAGGCAAAGCGAGGAGGGTTCATGTCAGTCAAGTGTGCTGGCTCGTTTCCTGTCACTGGCAGGTCACGTGGCCTTACGCCAACTCGTACACTTGGAAGGGGAGGTTCTGGGAGAGATCAAGAGACGCCAGAGGGTACAGGAGGCCGAGCGAGAAAAAGAGAAACAGACTAAAAAAGCCAAAGCGAACGACAGCACTTCAAATACAACTAAGGTAGTGAACAAGGTGACTCTTACCCTTCTTAAATTCAGAATCGCACCAAAGTGGAGAGTTCGTGCATTCTCTAGTCCCGAAAACATGTAGAATTTAGAAACAGTGTATGTTTGGTTTGCCAATAAAAAGTGGTAATTTTAGTAGGAATCTAATGTGCACTATCTAAAGAAAACATTACTTGGTCAGGGTATGTAAACCATAGATTCGTAATTTTGCTGAATTAATCTTGAAATGCTATTTTTCTTATGTTGGTGTTCTCTAAATATGTACCAGTGACGTGCTTCAGCTGGATGCAGACACAAAGCAGTATTTCTGTACAAAAACTGTTAATTTTAAATTTATATTTATATTTAATTTTACAATGGCTTATTGTACATAGCTCTAGTAATCTGCTATCGAGTTTATCAAAGAAATGTTTCCCCATATATTTTTTCTCAGCTATGACTTCATTCAAAGAGAATTTATGCGGGTACTTCAATGATATCCCCAAAAGAAGGGTAATTCCATCCATTTCTTAGTATACTACAATATATTTTTATATCCGTGAACAGCTATGTCGCGAAGTAATGTCATTTATTTCACATAGGCTTTCTGGAATACCTGGAAAGTTCTGGAGTTTGTAAGCGTCCCTCCCTAACATTAATAAGGTCCCAAACCTTTTTTTTATATTTGCTATTTTTATAGTTTTTTCCATCGACGAATAATATATCGTACGACTGTAAATAGCTGATCCAACTCGGACTTTTTAGTCAAAACATCAAAACCGTTTTTTTTGCAGTCTTAAAAAACGCCCTCTTAACCATAACACAGGGTTCGTACAGAGTCAGGAAAACTGGAAAAAGTCTGGAAATCCTAAAAATTACTGGAAAGTATGGAAAAAGTCTGGAAACGAGAGCAAATGTCTGGAAAAAGTCTGGATTTTCTCGGCTTGACTTCTGGTGACAAAAAAGTACAAAAAACACCCATTGATTTCACTAAAGTAGCTCTCCAGAGATAGGTATGCTCCTAATTGAAAGTGCAATCCTAAAATAACAACTGTCACGTATAACATTTTTAAAATTAGAGCACACAACACAGCCAATAGAAACGATATCCGTTTGTAAAATGTTTGTCTGAAATGATTACTGACCTAATTTTGGGTCTGGAAAATTGGAGCAAAGGTCTAGAAAATGTCTGGAAAAAGTCTGGAATTTTGCTATCCAAAATCTGTACAAACCCTGATAAAATGTTTAAAAAATGACGCTATTACATGACGTGATTTAGGTTTTTCAGACGTTACGATCTCTGTTGTAAAATGTTTCAGAACTCAACAAGTAACGAGGCAACAGTGGAGGATGAACTGGGTCTTATGGGAGCCACTGCAGATGATGTGGAGGGTGAATACATCAGGCAGATCTGTGAATACGAGATTGTGACAGGTTCGTAAGTAGGGTCGAAAAAGTGTTGTACAACCTGTATCCTTTCACAGTAGAAAACTTCTTTCATATGGGGAAGGTTAGGAATCGACTTCTGATCGAACCTTCACTCAGGGTCTTAAAATAACTAAGGAGAAGGTGCTGCCTTTGCTCTAACATCTGCAAATGGTTAGACCTTCACTCAGGGTCTTAAAATAACTGAGGAGAAGGTGCTGCCTTTGCTCTAACATCTGCAAGTGGTTAGACCTTCGCGTCTTCATGAAAATTAAAGTTAAACCCTAGACCCAGTCTCTCGACCTTCTATAGAGAGACCTAAAAGAACTCTCGGCAATTATCGAAAAGGAGTAGAGTGTTCCAGATGTTGTGAAAAAATACGAAATCCTTTCTGAGATTGGACAATTTTGGGAAAGGAGAGCTCCACTCAAGTAAGAAGACGTTAGTTGGCTTGCGGAGCAAGCGTACGACACTTTTCACAAATGAAATTTTTTTTTATGACAAACAGAAAGCCTTTAAATATTTGAAACGACGGTTTTTATTGCTAAGATGTTTGCCGTTTAAGTCTTAATAGTAAAAAAAACGTGAATAGTACTTCCCAGTGTCTGTTATTTGCGTTGCTCAGGTCATGGCCTGTTGTCACTGATCCGCCCTTTATTGGTGAGTGTGTGCAACAACCCAGCCAAGTATAGTGACCCTAATTTAAGGGCAGTTGCCTCTTTGTCTCTGGCCAAGTTTATGCTTGTAAGGTAGGTATTTGTGAACAGTGTTAAATTAAGACTTCTCGCTCACCTTAAGGGTAAGCTTAGGGTTTGCACGCTACCTGGAAAACCGGGAAGTTCTCGAATTTTGGGGTTTTCATTTATATCCTGAGATTCTTTGAAAATTGAGGGGTTGTTATGGAAACATGCAGAAAAATCCAGAGCCCAGAAGTTATCAGCCTACCCAGCGTGATTTTTATGTCTGTCTCAAATAAAATTATAAAAGAAAATAAGAAATTCAGTATTTCGAAACTTACCTAATGACATCAGGGTGTATCAAATGAAAAATGTCTGGAGTAAATTAGGTACTTGTGTGTTTGAGTGGGGGGTCTTGAGGATATTTTTCCCATTTACTAAGACCTTTAAAAGCTCCACAGACCTGAATATTACCTGGAAAAGTCCTAAAATTTTTCCCTAACCAATGGGGAGGAAACCTATAAGCTTGATTGGCTGGTAACGAGGTAAAAAAGCACTTGCATAACCCCACTTTTATGTGCCATAGGCACTTATTTGATATTTAACAATTATTCCACGAACGCGCGTTGGATATGAGGTGATAGCCGACGAGGCGCGAAGCGCCGAGGTGGCTATTTTCACCTCATATCCAACAAGACGTGAGTGGACTAATTGTTTTATTAAATTTCATTCAATTCTGAACAATTGGATACATCATACTTAGAGTTAGAATCATAGCCAAGTTCTGTTGAATTCTGTTCACTTTTAGAAAAAGACCGGAAAATGATGCTTCCATTAAGGTCATTCGCTATATGTCCTGATAACCGAGATTGAGTGAACCAATCAGAACGGAATATTCGAAGTTGAAATATTAATAAATTTTTATATTTTTCTTTTTACATTTTATATTTTACACCTCAATATTGTATTGTATCCCATTCCCTATAAGCTATTTTTAATTAGTAAAACATATTTGTAAATTAATTAGAATTTTAAGCATTGTAACCACATTCTAATTCATATTTACGTACAAATATATGTATTAAAAATATTATTCTTATGTTTGGTGACCTTGACTTTAAAGTACTCGGCGGGGAATGGTAAATGTGACAAGTAGATTTTGCTTTGTTCCATTTTTAAAGAAGAATTCTGTCATTACTTACCTTGAGTGCTACCCTTTGGTCTAACTTTAATTATTTTTTGATTCTCTTTGAAGACAATAAAAATGAGTCCAAAATAAAAGCAAGAGACATTGCTGAATTACTTCAGCAGAAGACTGCAATTTTGACAGGTAAATTTGTTATAATATAATATAATAATATTTAGCAAGATTCCAGTTGATATCAAGTGAAAGAAAAGCTATGCCAATGACCACAAAAATAAATGGACATTTTCGAGTTATTATTTGATGACGTCTTGTTTGGTGCAGTGGTAAGGTCTCTGCTTTCCAACCACAAGATCCCAGGTTCAGATCCTGGCCCTGCCGAGTGTTGAACTTTTGTGTGACCTTCTCTTGCTCCCAAAAATTAACTCAGCTTTCAATCTACACAAGGTTGATAAAATGAGTATCAGCTTCTGCTGGGAACTAATGTGCGACGGATTAGTTTCCCTTACAGGGATAGTCAATGATTATCATCCGTCTACTTAACAACAGCGGCGTGGTTGGCGCAGTGGTAAGGTCTCTGCTTTCCAACCGCAAGGTCCCGGGTTCAAATCCCGGCTCTGCCGAGTGTTGAACATTTGTGTGACCTTCTTTTCCACCAAAGTTGACTCAGCTTTCCATCCTTATGGAGTCGGTAAAATGAGTACCAGCTTCTGCTGGGGGCTAACCTGCGATGAATTAGTGTCCCGTCCAGGGGGAGTCCACGACTCTCATCCACTCAACACTACAGAAACTGGAGATAAGCGCCGGCTCCAATGGGCCACTTAGGCTCGTAAAAGGATTTAGCTAGTTTAGATGTAAAGTGGAGACAAACGCTGGCTTCAATGGGCCACTTAGGCTCGTAAAAGGGTATAGCTTCTCAAAATAATGGGCTAGTAATTAACAGAATGGAATGCACAGATTGTTAAATAGATCTTTTCTCAATTATGATCCTCTGCTCAGAAGTAAAATCTTCAAGTTGACTATAAAGTACTCATTTCTGATGTATTTACTGTATTTTGTGGAACTCAAACTTGACTTGACAGTTTTGTTTTTGACCAGTGGAATTATAATAATTTTATGAAATTAATGGCCTATTTTTAATCTATAGACATTTATTGATTGAAGTGACAAAAGGTAGCTCTATCTATATGTATGTAAAAGTGATAATTAGGCCAAATAAGTAATTCCCGATTTCTCATCAGCGCCCGCATTTCAAAATAGATGTAGCATAAACTTTATTTATTTTTTAGATATTAGAGAAAAATTAACGTATGGAAGGAAATGTGTGTTTTTGTCAATTTGCCCCATGAGCTGAACCAAAATGGCTCATTTACTGTGCTTTCTGCGCTGCAGAAAAGAAAAAAATAGAAATAAAAATCTCATGCCGCATTGACATTTACAAAAATTTCTGATGAGAAACTGGAAATTTTTGTGTTTGGCCTTATCAGTGTGTGCAATTAGCCTGCTGGTCTGACAGTCATGGATCACGAGAGTAAAAGTTCAGACTACTAATTTACTGGGCTAGTAAAAAGATACTAGATGACTAGATGATCTTCAGGATTCTCAATATTTTGAGGTACGCCTCCTAAAATAATAGGTCTGGAGATTTTGTTTTAATTTTATCTCAGGTCAGCAGGTGGTGAAATTTGCCAATAAAATGTAATTTTTTATAATTTATATGCATTTGAGTCAAAAACTTAATTATTTATAAAAAGCGAGACAGGTATTGTATTGTATAGCACCAGCCTCTTTTGACAAATTAAACATGAGGTAATTTTAAAAAAATATTTCTGCCCATTACTTAGAATAAACTAGCCTGCACCGCAAATGAACTAAACTCTACTAGCATTATTTGTTACTGGAAGCCGTCTGCATGCAGGCCAAGAATAAACTTAGTATTCATGTATAAATAAATCATCCTCATTAACAATATTTAGTCAAACAAAACTGTAGGCCATCATTGTTTTGGTTTTCTGCTTTCAGTCATATGTGTATGGTTTCTATAACAACTAAATTAGAACTATTAAGGAATTATTATTATTAGTAGTATGACACTATAAAGTACAAATTTAACATTTAAATGTATTCCTCTTGTCCAACCGGAATCGCACAATTATTTTGTTGACTGTATTATAATGAGTATTATTTGTAAAGGTAATCACATGACTTCAAGTTCAGTTTGGAAATAATTTGCACGAGTGGGTTTTTTGAAAAGTATCAAAATTGCCTGAGCCCGTAGGGCAAATGGAATTTGAGCTTTTTGTAAAACACATGAGTGCAAATTGTTTCCAAATTGAATGGGATTCAAGTCGTGTGATTACTTTTTAGTAACATACATAACAAAATTACTGAGCAATTTCCATTGTGGATACTGGCAAAACTCTGCCAGCAAAATAAAAAGACTTTGTACTTTGCATGTCACACCACCAAAAGAAATGATTGATTCCTTTATACCAAACCCTATTGTTCCTAAACCAATCAGATTCAATTATTTTGTAATTAGTTGCACTGCTTTGCACAGGTGTTACACAATTTTGCATTCATTTTACACGAAAGCTGCACTCCTCTTTTAGCCAATCAGAGTTGAGTAGTTTTTTTGATGTACTGTATGTTAAATTTACTAAATAAATGCAATATGAACATTCCTCCCAAACAACCGCTGGGTATTGATTTATTACTCTGTAAAGCTAATTTGCATTTATAACAGAGGGGGGGCCAACGGCCTACCACAATAGCTTGCAGTA
>JAOEJH020397468.1:0-18908 GCA_025448215.2 Palythoa grandis
CAGTATTACTATGCTAGGGTTTCAAAACGATTGAAGATGGAGTTGTAAAATGAAAAGTAGGAGTCAGGTGTCTTGAATTAATTATTAATATATGACTGAAGTTTGAATAAGATGTGGTGAAAGTAGACGTCAGAAACGAGACTAGTAAACATTGCTTGCGACATGCGATGCCTTGTTTTGAAACCCATGCTATGGTGTTGTGAGGGCCACTAGTTCAACAGTATAAACTAATATCTGCAGCCCTAACTAGTAGGTAATTAATTATTCCACAAATGGGAATTGGGTATGAGGTGATAGCTGACAAGGTGCGAAGCACCAAGTTGGCTACTTTCATTTCATATCCAACAAGCGTGAGTGGAATAATTGTTTTATTAAATTTCCATCAATTCTGAACAATTAGATACCGAGAAGTTATTGCTAAACTTAAATATTGAATTCTGTTTCATTTTTACATAACTGGAAAATGTTTCCATATAAGGTCATACAGTATATGTGCTGATAACCGAGATCGAGTGAACCAATCAGAATGCTAGAAATGCAATATTTGAGGTTGAAAATTTAATAAAATTATTTATTATATTCTCAGCAAAATATCTCATTTCTGATTGTATAATTGGGAATGCATTAATAGGTTATAGAATGCATTTTAGGTTATTGAGTGCAATACAGAAGTTTCTATGGAGACAAATGCACTCGCAAGCACCAAAGTTGAAAACAAAAACAAAATGGCCAACAGTCGTTCTTGCTTTGTCAAACCAAAGCGATGTTGAACAACAGAAAGAAAATGCCAAAATTCAAAATACTTTGAATGCTACACCGACCTGTTAAAAGTTTGGCAAAAATGGGCAACTGAATAAACTGAAGTCAACGAGAAACTCAAAGAGTACGAGCACGAACAACTCGATAATCATTGAAACATCTACGCTTCATTGTTGAGAATATAATAAACAAAAAATCATATGAACTTGCTCGTGCATTTCGTGATTTATGGTCGCTTATGATGTTTTGAAAGTTTTCAAATTGCACTCACCTTCGGCTCGTGCAATTTTGGGAACTTTCAAAACATCACTCGCACCCATAAATCATGAAATACACTCGCGTTCATACGATTTCCTATACTTAAATTTTTATTATGTACATAGTACTGTAAATATAGGGTTACTGTAAATATAGGGCTACTGTAAATATAGGGCAAAAAGCACAAAATTTAATTCTGGGAGTTATGTGAGATTTCTATGCATTTATATGCAAACATTTTGATTTATTTCGATGTAAAACTGACAAAAAATCATCTAAATAACAGAATACAGAAGAATACTTTTCCAGGTCTCTTTTGTTATACTACTGACTGTGTACAGGGAACCCGCAGAGAATGCTTGTACGAAGGGTTAATGAGTTTAAAAATTGTACATCAGCAATATTTAATTTGACAGTTAAATCTCATGAATTGCTGTTTTTGAAAAAAATAGTCACTCATGGGATAAGAAATACCTGCAGCTTTAGACACTTTTATTTAAACACAATTGAACTACTTAAATCCCAAGGTAAAGTTTACGAATGTGTCTCATGAATTGTATTTTTTTATTAAATTAAAATGAAAAAAACGGAAATTTTATTATATAAGATATTACCCTTGTAACTGTAAGCATCTGATTTTTAGGTTTGAAAAAAAAATATTTTCTTATCGTTTATAAACAATCCTTTCAAATAGTCTATAGATGACTTTACAAGAAGTTCTCCACACATGAAAAATTCGCAAATGCTGATAATTCGGTAGCGGCATATGAATACCAAAGTCTAAGGCAAATGCATATGAAATTTTCTGACTAGAATGTACATAGGTTATTTCGAAAGGAAACAAACTTTAAATTCGTACAAGGATAATAAAAATTTACACATTATGCATAATTGGAAGAACGCACAAGAACACCACGACAAAAGTAACACTAAGCGACCGTCGCTTCAATTTTGTTAAAAATACGGGAATCAGTTCAGCTCAATTTTTTTCATTATTTTAAAAATCTGGTTCATGGTACGTTAAATAGCTTAGTAAATCTTAAACACGGAAAACAGCATTACTTCATTCTATCTCTTTCATTTATCAAAAACAAACGAAGCCACAATGGTCAATACAGACGGAAGCTTACGTCAAATGAGAAATCTGCATTATGCTACAAAGTTTACCAAAACTTTTATGCGAAGCAAGTGCATAATAGCGAATTTTCATTTTTTTCTGTGCTCTAAAATGGTTACACGCTCCAGCGCTTTGGCATACAGAAACATGGCACGGAGTGCGAAGGAGAAATCGCTTGATAATTCAAACTTTGTTTCATTCAAAATACTAACGGGAAAGACTAAACTCTTGTTCAAAAAGGAGTTAAATAACCTCGATCTCCCGGTCCCATGACTTGCCGCATGTCGAGATAGCTAAAAAAATTGTGTTTGGAACTCTTCAAGTTAGCTACTTACCCACAAACCAAAATCGATGACCACAAATGATCAAAATCATAAAGGTCTGTAACGATTTCATTTTTGCCTTAACACTGCTAGTGTCCTGCAGATTGTTTTCTCTTGATTGAGAGAAACTCTATGTTGTTTCTTCTGAATGAATTGTCATGACTACTTCCAATTTTCGTAAGCAATGAAATCCTTCGACCCTCCAGGAAATACACAAAGCGTGTCATCAACGGAATTGATGCCCGGAATCTCGATATGGCCGCTACTGACCAATCATATCCTTCAAATAAGATCACGTGGTAGGGTAGCGTCCTCGTACCCCAGGGGACGAAGCATTTTGTGGGCAGCGCGGAGCCAAAAATACAAGTGATGCGGTCATCGAAATGCTAATTTGGGAAAGAAAATTATACACCTCAAATTCAAAAGAAAAAAGTACAATTCATTTGTAATAACGCGTCATTCTTTTTACCTATAAGTTCAACTAGCGATGCGTCACGGCTCTAAGTTGATCATACATTTGTTTATAATTCTGAATCCTCCTTAACCCCGTTTAAAAATCTCACCAATAAACCCAATATCGATTATGTGTATTGCCCTTGTATCTTAAGTGATTATAATTAAAAGATTCGAGCTTTTTACGTAAAAAGAATACCAAATACTAATAAATGTAAACATGAAGGGAACATTGAACTCCGCCATATGAAAACTTGATATTTTCCGGCTCAAGGTGACTGACTGATTATCGGCTCACATGATGAAACAGTTGTTTGTTCTGATTGTGTTGTATTGAAGACTGAAGTGATAAGGTGATACACCGTAAGAAAGTAAAATTTACTGACGTTTTGGACTTAAGTCCTTTCCGACGAAGTACTATAGTCCAAAACGTCAGTAAACTTCACTGTCTTACGGTGTATGTTTCTCTAGAAACACCGAAGTAGTCCATTATAATTTTATCACATTTATTCTGACTCTGGTCTGACTCTTGCTGTTTTTTTCATTATTTAATAGAACAAAAGGGGAAATATTGTCGATAGTAGTGATACTAGAGAAAGAAAATCTTATCACAAATTTATTTTAAAATATACAAAATGAAACCACCCTGGTTTCCCTAAATAAAGACAATAATATTCTTTATAAGTATCTTCAGTTGAAATACGTTTTATCTTACAGGAACCAGTTTGATATTCATTTTTCTTCCATAGGCATAGTAACCATTCGTGGAGAAAATATTTAAAGATATAGTCATGAAATATTAAGTGATCAATATCCAAACACAAACCATAATTAGTTGAAAATGTAGACAAATATATATTTAAAACACACATTCACAAATATGGTTGGCAATTTTAATTTTCAGAATCTGAAAGCATTGGTTGAATACAAGAATGGTTTTACGATGCACAAGAGTATTCGGCTAGACCGCAGAGCATAGCTTGGAAGTTCTTGATTCACACATGTTTATCATATCTGTGTTTTTAGCGAGCTACACATAAAAACCGCAGCCGGAAAATGATGTGTTTTAATAAAACCAAGTGCAATACCGAAAACGCCTGGTATTGTGCGGAATTTCACGGCACTAATTGTTTCTTAATATTTCAAACACTTCAGTTCAGTATTAAAGTTATATGAGAGAACATAAATACGAGAAAACATCTGCCGCGCCGTGTTTAGACTGTAGTCACGAATTTCTGTTCAATATTTCATGACCTCACAGATCCGTATAAACAACGGCCGAGTGGTATTAGCCACGATTTTGAAAACTGACGAAAAATAAGTTCATTCAGAAAAGTACATTGTAGCAAAAAGGAAAAAAAAAGATTTTTTTTGTGTGCTTTGTGATGCATGCCGGGACAACTATTTATTGCCTTGCCAGCTGCAGGATTTAATAACAGTCTTGTTTTAAGATTTGAGCTGATATATCGAGAACAAACATATAAAGCACGGTACTATACTAATATCTATAGCGTACACGTTTGTTTCTGAGTAAAATTTGTCATGCTGTCTGTTGAAGCTTACGTCTCATTTATAAAATGCTGCTTTCTTGACGTAGTGAAGTTTTTCGCGGCGGTAAAATACTTTTCATTTCTGAAATTCTTGCTGAGTGCTGCCCCAGTAAACTGAAAGTACTACCACTACCAGGAGATGCACGGGCCATAAGTCTAACGTCTGTTACAAAATGACAACGACAAGAACTAAAAACAACAAATAACAAAATGAAACAACAAATAACCAATAAAAAGAGATAGCCATTCTCCCTTTGCAATTATTAGTAACTTCAGGCCAACTGTCGAAATACATTTGGTGATAGACTAGACGCTTTCCTTTCAGTAAGAACCATTAAATTTCGCCGAGGTTCATTGTTCTTAATTTTTTGGCTGCTTCAGCCTCAATTTGTTCTT
The DNA here is from genome assembly GCA_025448215.2 of Palythoa grandis. Taxonomy (NCBI): domain Eukaryota; kingdom Metazoa; phylum Cnidaria; class Anthozoa; order Zoantharia; family Sphenopidae; genus Palythoa; species Palythoa grandis. The sequence continues at coordinate 4,857 of JAOEJH020397468.1, forward strand.
AATTTGTTCTTATGTCTATGAGCGGCCTATATTGAAGAAGAAACAAAATAGAAACAAGCATTGGAAAACGAAATGCCCTCGCACTGCAGATGTATCGTAAGGCTGTATTTTATAGAGAAAAACTATCTTCATTGTACATGTTTGTTGAACAGTATTTAGCGCGCAGATTACACTGAATGTCATAATTCGCCTATTTTAAAACGGTTAAAATCAAGGTAATGAGTTAGTAAAATAGTTTTCCAAACGTTTTCGAGCAATATTGTTCATCTTCAGGGTAAAACTGTCTACTGAAGAGTCGCTCAGTTTTACCCTGAAGATGATTAATATTGTTCGAAAACGTTTGGAAAACTATTTTACTAACTTTACCTTGATTTTAACCATTTTATTACACTGAATCTTCTGAATTATTTTTTACGATGTTGCTAAGTTAAATTACGAATATCGATCAAATTTACCTGAAGAATTCAGTTCATAGTTATCGAGCCTCAGCCTGAGCTTGTTCGATCTTAAAAATTTTGGTCAATACGAGCCTCGTTGTTGTTATAAAGTTGTTCTTATAAAAAAAAGCGTGTACGCATAGCATTTAGATTTTCCACTCAGATTAACTTACTAGAATAGGATACCGCGTCTGCACACAGGTACACTCTTTTTCTTTTACAAGATTCCAATGTGATAAACGCAGCCTTGAGTCTGAGAGTACATAAATAGTCTCTACTTTAGTATAGTTACAATGGTCTTATGAGAATATACCGGGGAGAGGGCGATTGCAGATACCCATAACACTGAAATTTCCTTTCAGTCTTCCATTTTAGTGAGTGGCGTGCACAGAAATTTAATAGAAACTATAATCCCACATCTATTCCTGCAGACCATGATATGACGTATGACCTGCATGTTGATTATTGTAATATTTCAGTGTACTTCAAGTACCCGAGTCCCCGCCCCTCCCACTCCCTCTACATCGCTATTGTGGGTTTCACTGATCTAACAAGAAATGTACTAGTTGCGATTTCTTTTTGCAATATCACGTGTACACTATACATGAGCAAGCCTAAGTGATAGAATGTGCAAAGCAAATATTCGTCTTTTATTGACCTAAAACTGACTTCAAAACAGTGGTATTTTATTAAAAAAAATGTTTAAATACAATTAACCTTTAGTTTTCATCTATTAAAAGCCGAAACGCAAACGGGCTTGCCAAGAATTTTTTGTGAAGAGCTAAATATTTTCTGACATTCGTCATCGCGCAATGCGCGCGCGATTAGTCTGGACATAGTCCGGAAGTTCCGTGACTTCTGTTTTTTTCCATAGAGGCACAAATGCGTCATCTATTTTCCTTTTCCGTTTCCAATCTCGTTAGACTGTAATCCAATTGCCGGAGATTTATAATCAGTGAAAAATTTTAAACTGATATCGAAGCTTTGTCACATCTGTTCAGCGCGATCCAAATGAAGAGGTCGAACAATTATGTAGCTAAACAACAAACCAAAAGTCGGTTTTTTAAAAGTTTGGTCTTTCACAATTTGGTTAAAGGGACTGCGTCTTCGTGGCCCTTCAGTGGATGACTGAGTGCTGTCAGCTAAGCGCGCTGTAGATGTTTTTGTAGATAATACTCTTAGAAAAGACAAATCAGTATTCGACAGGTAAATTCCATTTCGCCAGGGTATTATAAATTCAGCTTTGCCTGAATTTTTTTACAGTGGAAAAAGTTTTTTGCTAAAGAAAAAGGTATTAAAAAGAAATAATTTTGAAATCTGCATTTTCAATGATGTGAAAGAGATCGGACGCCTAACCAATTGTTTCGTGTTCAGGCCAAAGCTGAAGAAATAAAACAGTAAAATCCAGGCCTATTTCTTGCGGTCGACGGGGCTTGCCGCCTTTTGCCCTCATTAAATGGCATAACAGATTTCTTACGTCATTTTCTATCTTGCTGTTTTTCACTCTTTCACAGTTTGGTTAAAAAGAAACAAGCCGGCCGGCCAATAGACCTCTTTCATAAATGGCGGCGATTTTAATATTCTTTTGTCTTCATTCAAATTAGCCCTAATAGCCTCGTTTAGGGTAACATTTCTTTTGAAAGTTTAACTCAAGAACGAGGCCAGTAGGGCTAATTTGAATGAAGACAAAAGAATATTAAAATCGCCGCCATTTATGAAAGAGGTCTATGCCGTGGTAAGAAAAACCTGATTTGAAAAACATTCGCTGAAAGCAGGGCAATTTTTCCGTTAAGCTGCACCAAATTTGACATTGGTTAGACAGTAATGCGAGGAAAATACTTTTCTCTTTCTCTCTACACTCTGCTAAAAGTGGGTCAGTCGGTCGGCAAAAAAGAAAAAATAGAGGTCCCACACACATACTTATCAATGGCTTGCCACATTGTTTTGAAAGTATGTACAAATAAATAAAGATATACCGTGCGTAATCTCTTGGAGCACTGATTATACGAGGTTAATAGTAATACCTGAGGGTTTTGGTTCACACAGTTTTAATTTCAAAAACGTTACCGTGAACAAGTTAGAGTTCGGAGCTATAAAAACCTTTTTATACCATGCGAGGTAAGCAAATAAAAAATTTCACGATTTAATCTATAGTTTTTGTTCAATTTATCTTATTTTTTCAATATTATTTTGCATTTAATTTCTTTTTTTGCCAAAATCTAGAAAAACTGAACCGGTCGACGATGAGAAACATAAAAATAAGTGAGGATGGTCTAAACGTAAAGAAATGAAATCATGTTTAAAACATTAATAAAACAAATTGCAATTTCCATCATTCCACTTCGATAGAATACGTGATCAGCCAGCGGAAGTGAAGTTATCGATCCACTTGCAACCGGTTTTTTTTAAGACTGAGCCAACCCATTGTTACATCACACTTCCGAGATTACTTAAGGTTGTTGATAAAAGGTGTGTTAACACACTCCACGTACTAAAGGCGAAACTGTACTCGACCGTACGTAACGCATAAACACAGGCAAGGATTGATATACACAATTTGTCAAAAATAGGAGTTTTAAGTAATTTGAATTTGTGAGGTTATGCAAGTTGAGAAAAAGTCTTTTGAGTAAATCATAAATCACAAAATTTACGAAATTTGTTCAACAAAATCATCATTGTTACGGCTAGTGTCGATATTTTCGTCAAAACTATATATTTTAAAGAGTTTATCGGGAATGCTACTGAACTTTAATAGACCTGCGAAGCTATGACGTCTGACATGACTCGGACCAACAAACTAGCTATATATCGTAAATCGAATTGCGGCTAATGCAATATGTAATGCAATGTTTTAAACCGACTGTATTATTTGAAGTTTAGCGAGAAAATTACTTCCTATAATTACAAGATTGCGCCTTTTTGAAATATTCCTTTTGGTTAAAATGCCTAGAGTTTGTCCGAGTAATGTGTGGGTAGAAAATTTCTATTTTTAGAATAGTGACACAGCCCTATTCCAAGGCAGGTCTCTGTACATACGAATCACAATACTGATTGGTCTGCTATACTGAACTTCTCAATATATTTTGAGAACATTCAACATTGAACATCAACATTTTACTCCCGTGTTTCGAAAAACGCTTAAAAACTTCAATTTTGGCGTTTGAAATAAGATTGAAATGAGCGGTGACCTGGTCGGATAAGGGCCGGAACTCACTGAATCGATTTGAGCATGGGATTAGAAGTACAAAGTTTGTCTTGCATTCCGCCTCTCATAAAAAACTGAGATGCGATATCTTATCTGCGACTCTTAAGGTTTTGATCAATTATCCAGCTTTGTTAACATTTAAAACACTTAGAATATTAACACGCTTCTATCAATTAAGAAAAGCCCCCGCAATAGTGCCACAAAACATAACTACTAAATCAGCCAACGCATTCATCTGCTCTGCACATCATATTACCGTTTTTTCCTTTTCTCATTCTTTCAAAGCAGGACACTAGCCTTACTAACTATAACGCAATCAGGTATAACTAACAGACAATGAGTCATCTGTTTGCAAAAGTTGTCGTGATTGCAGCCACAAAGTTCTCGTGCGCTTTACTGCAGACATATTATCCTTTCTGATCGCATTACCATTAGTTGGCGGGGTGAGTTTTTTTCGGCTGAAAGTTAAATGGAAGTAGTCATCTAAGAAAACAACTAGAACCTTGTTAACACCAATTAAATATCGGATAAGGTACTTATCGCCTTAGACTTAATCCTGAATTCTACATTGGCTTCACCGACAAATTCAAGAACTTTGAGACAGTTAGTGTTTGTGAATCAGTGAGATAAGCAAAAAATATTGGTAAGATGTATGCCGTTGGTTGTCTCATGAAATGGAAACTAGCATCTTACTAAGGTTTTTTGACATTTATTTTGGACACAATTTAAAATAAAACCTTGTATATTTTTGAACCGATTGATTTTAATCGCCAAATGGCACATTTCCCAGTTAACGGCGGTCTGCAGAGACCGCCGTTAACAGGGAAGGCACATATATAATTGCAAAATGGGAGGTCGAATGCCTACCTCGTTAGGCTATATAAATTTAGTGGAAAATATTATTAAAATAGAAGAGCACATTCATTACAAAAATAATACAATAGATACGCATATAAAGTTATGGAAGAATTAATTTTAAACCTGCTAATAAATAGGAAGTGAACGTGTTTGCTACCCATGCCTTTTCATCCAACGTTCCATACAAATTTTGTATAACCGAGCGTACAGTGAAAAGCTATTGGCTACAACACTTTGTAATATTGTGAACTATATAAATAAAGGGAGGGGCAAAAAAACACGGAATAGTGTAGTGTGACTTTTTTTGAAAAAAACCCCACATACTTAAACTGAGAAATACATTGCCAACAGACTGCGCATCATAGGGTACGAAGAAAAAAAATTGAAAAGAAATTGGGGAGATGGAAAATGAAATGGGTGAGAACATTTCATGCGTAATGCACTGACATCTTATACAATAAATATGCCGACATAGTTCTTAATTTTCTCCCCTTGACGAAAAGAATTAAGCCTTTAATTTGATATTTTGCTCACAAGAATCTTGTATATCAAGGAGATGAGCGCCTTACCCTGGGAGCCAGAGGCAACTCGCTCATTTCGATTGCTTCGCACCTCACGCTCGCAAAACAAACGAGTAGCCTCTGGTATCCAGGGTAATCGGACTATATATATACTAAGAAGAAACACTATTTAAATGTCGACACGAGATCAAGTGAAAAACTTGTTCCTGGGTTTGCATTTTCTTGACAGTTATAATTTTTTCTAGACGGGTAAAAAATTATAGATCAGTAGTCAATATATCGTTTAAGTTCTATTGTGTGCTGAGGTAAACAATGAAAATATCAGGTAGCCCTACGGTAACATATACTGGATCTATGCACTGACTACACCATAGCGTCCATATCAAATAACAATAAAATAACAAGACAATTACCATATAGTTATTTATAATAGTAAACACAACACAATATAAATAACTGAAAAAGGCATTTTGTGCAAGTTTCAAAACGTGGGACGCAAAATAAACCACTGACTCACGTTAACGGACAGAAAAAATGCTCTAGAAATAATTATTTGATATTTTTGCATAATTTTGTTTGCCAACTTCAGTCTGTTACTGTTCTTTCTTTCGCCGACTAAGTTTGTTGAGTTTCTATTGTATTGCTATTGCTTATAATAACAAAAAATAAACAGTTTTTTGTCATTAAGAAGTTGGTTATTTGTTTTGCTGATTTCCGATATAATTAAACTGTAATATACTGAAAAAGGGATCTTAATGAAAGAAAGTTATCGAAAGTCTGTGGTTGATTTCAGCCCTTGCCTAGCCTTAGGACTAATTTTTTGGGGAACGTTTTGGAATCCACGTCTATCTTATTGACATTTTTTATTTTAAGGTTTTGGTTTTTCTCTAATTTTTCAAAAGCCTTTTTCTCTTTGGTAGTTTTTTCTTTTGCCCTCTGGGCACTTCTAGTCGTTTCAGCTCGGCTAGGTCGAGCAAATAGTACAATCACACAAACAATGCAAAACTGCCAAGACGATTAGGCGTTCTCGCACCGAGTTCAACTCGAACACGAATTCGCGTCCGTAGTTCTACTTCACGAAAGGCATTTTTCGAAAGTTATTTTAATTTTCGTGACTGGAAACTGCTCTTAATAACAAGCACCAGTAATTTTAACTAATGGCTGTCATAGAAAAAGCGTAGTTTCTGCCAAAACCTGATTTCGAGCCATTTCACACAAACCAAAAACATATTAACTTTTGAACCAGTCGCAAGAACCTTTTCAAATAACCATTTATTTTGCTTGTCTGGGAAGAGTATATTCTGCAAATGTTCGTTGCTTAAACACATTCAGAAGTTGACGTTTTTAATAAATCTTAAAACTTTAACCTTGGCAAAATTTATTTTGAAAAGATAACATCAAGTTCTATACGAGTTATCAGTTGGAACGCACGAAAAAGTTTTCCGTTATAGTTATACCGCACTGATACATGAACACATTTTTCTAACAGTCAGTAAACCAATGATAAGATGAATTGACAAAGTTATCAAGTAAAAGAGGAATTTATGTACTTTCCAAGCACAGGAAACGAGCGAAATGTTTCCATTTCAAACCGAAACGTTATCAGTAATTGAACTAAATGGAAAGATAAGATCGTTCGAATCGATCACCCTCATCGTTACAAAGTTGTCAACATCGGGACAATTTGGAGCCCACAGCCATAACATTTCAATTCTTTAACTCCATATATTACGTTTCTTTTAAACACACATAATCCAACTGTTATTATTGCACTGAACTGCTTTGGGAGACAGAACCAGTTTCGTGATTCGGACACTATTTCTACATTCATCAACCAATATTAACTTTAATTCGAGGGCAAAATCAGATTTTGTTGTGCATTTTCTGACAATTTCCACTTTTTGTATCCCCCGAGGGGCGGAAGTTTCTCTTTTGAAAACGCTCATACTTCCGAAATAGTTTCCTCATATCACGAACACTCATGTCAGAGGTGCATACCCTACGGCTTCCCATAACCTTGTGCGTGCATCTTAGAGAAACACTTCTGAATTAAGCTCTGCTGTAGTATAAAATGCACACGCTAGCTTTTTTCGAAAACACAGAAACTCGTGGACAAAAGTGAAACACAAAAAAGAATATATAATCTATCATTACGACAACACAATCTAATATTTAAAAACTGGGTTTTTTTACAAGATCTACGCTGTTGTTCTAAATGGAAACTGCACGAGAGAATTCAAGCGTCCATATCGAAGTCTCAAGTCCCTTGTCAACCGAGAGAGTGCCTTGACATCCGTATTACCAACACAAAAGCAGGTACTTATGACATATTAATATCTGGTTCAGGAAAAACACGCATAAGTTTGCCTTAACAGACCTCAGATAATAGTATCTTGGTTTTACAGGCATTTAAAGGGGCTGGTACCAATCCAATCATCTGACAGCAGAGGTTAGTGGCGCCAACAGACTTTAGCTCTATTATATTCGTTATCTTCTTGATGTTCTCCGAGGGTTGTACTTGATCGTTGAGAGCCAACAGAAACAAAAAACGTTGATATACTTTGTTTTCATTTATCATGTTTGATAATTTTGTTTTTGCAGGAAATGAGCGTGATATATTTCCTTCACGTCCAGCTCCCACTTGGCTCCTGGAACTTTTTTTTATTCCAACAGTATGCAAATCTGGATTAATCTAAAAAAAGATTTGAATAATAAAAAACACCAATGCAACCGAGTCAGTATTGGGGGTTGTGGTGGTTAACTCCAGCCCAGGATAAAAATAGAATTGTTTATCAACATAAAAATATAGATTTTCAATTACCTAGAAACTATAGAATTTTTTTTTCAAAAAAGCAACGAATATACTCAATCTGTCCTTATTAATATTAGCTTTAGCGATATTTTTCTTGGTTGTGATCTGACATATACTATATCTCGCGCGATCGCCTGTGTGTGCTTGTAGAAGAATTTAAAATCTCCCCAGATCTCACAAGGTGGTACGAAGCTGTGGTCATCCATCTGTTCTGAGTCGAACGCGGTCACCATCTTGTCGCCAGTTGTCAAGCCACTAGAACCATACTTCTGGGTAACTATCATCATTCATTTAGTCGTCACATCTGTCGTTTTTGCCAACTGTCTACAGGTTCACCTCTGCTAATGTCAACCCGCCCACTGTTGATGGAACACATCCGCTGACCGCATGATTAGAACACGTGTGTGTTCCGCTTCTTCGGAACTATCGCATTTTCAGCTTATAGTAAAGGTTATCGAGTATTATATATACCATCAGTTCCCATCGAACCAGTGGCAGGAAAGATAAAAGGCTCGCCTGAGAACAGCAAGTTTGCCCGAGTCTGCTCAAGAAATATTTACAGTATCAAAATTGAAAAGACAAGAACAAAAATTGTTTAAGTCGAGCAGTGGTCTGTGCAGGCATTAATAAGTGTGAACTGATTTTCTAGTTAATTTTACTTGATCCAGCCGAGTTGAGTTTCGTTTGACCTAGCCGCCAAGTTTAGTTTGCGCAAGCTTGCCGAGTTGAGTTTCTGGTCAACATATGGAAGCTCTTTTTTTGTCTGTCAATTCCTTAACTTGGACGTCTCTCTGACGTATGTAGACCTAAAGCTACGTTCGAGATACCCCAATGACATTTGGCAATGCAACTTTCGTCGTTCCAGGATAAACCTTCCTCTTAAGCGCAACGTACCCACATCAACAATTATCACGAAAAACAAACTACAGTACTCAAAAGTACTTAAGTGTACGTTTTACATTTCTAAACTAAATAACTTGGTTTTTGCTATAGTCCAGACTTTTCTGTACATATTTAGTTTACAGCTGGGAAAGTCTGTACAAGTTTAATCATCAATTTGAGAGCTGCATGCTGTTAAACAACTGTTGTGACGGCCGGAATTTCACGTCACCGGGTTCTTTATGGTGTTCAGATAAAACGTGTCTCCACTCCACCCCTCGGTCCAACATCTCAGGATGTTACAATAGCTTTGCCCTGTTAATAGTTTGTGAAGAAACCTTGACTTAATTAATCAGTTATTTTAATTTTGTAAGAACGCTCAATCACCCTTCACCTCCCGAGCTCTGGCGCGATTCCTAAAAACCATTTTGCTGTTTGTACTAGGTTTTGGCTATATTTAGATATCTTTCAACCAAGTTCCTCTTGTGGCTCTTACGCACTTATTCCTTTCAGATTTCTCTGCTGTGACAATGGACATTTGCATGTGAATGGGTTGAGCGCGTGGGGCGGGAAATCATAAACGTCATTAGTCAAAAATGACACACGTGATTCCGTTGGTTATTAGACTCAAGTCAACTGATCGAATGGCAGTTGATAATCCATGATGAACAGTGACTGAACGCCTGATTTGGAACGTTCTCATTTCGAGGCTAATAATGCATTTTGTTTTGTCTTAGATATTGGAGCGGCAGTACACGGGTTGATAAATATTGGTTTTGAAGGCGTTTGATGTGTTTTGTCTTCACGGTTGGCACACGAACTAATTCGAGAGCAACAGCGTGGTGTAAACCTAAGGAACTGTGATAGCAACTCGGACATGGAGCGACGCGCAATATTTCTGCTGTTTCTTTTTGTGAACTTGGGATTTTGTGATATACTTCCATCCATCGTCTGGACAGCCGGCAATCCTTTGTAAGTAATCTATTACGTTGTTTGTGTTAACTTGGAGTTGTGGATACGTATGCAGAAGAATGGTTAAAGGGACTGTTATGTGGGACGGTGTTCCAGTAGGGCGATAAAAAAAACTTTTCTTGTAATTTCCGTTCTCCACTTTACACTTTCTCTTCTCGTCGCTTACGAAAATTCTTTTGTAATATATAACAAATTAACTTAGTGTGTTGATTTCATGTCCATCATCGTTTTATCAAAATCTGTTTTACCCGAGTTATTTCTTTTCTTAATCCTTAACTGCGGAAAGCATTCTCAAATTACTGTCCAACTCCTTTGGCAAACTTGAAAAACAAGTAGAGGTATATTGCTGCGATGGATTCTGTGGAATAGGTCAAAACCAGGTTTTCTAACCCTAATGCTTGGGAAATATACAAAAGCGTGACTCTTTAGCTCGCCTTTCTTCTAAGTAAATATTGAACCATGTAACTTTATATTTTTACTTCGCGGCAAATTAATTGTTTCGTAAATGGCCATTAGGTCTTTATCACGTATTGTTATCTTGTGGTTGTTTGAATCGCCGTTTCGGTTTTTTTTTACGTAAAAAGTGTTTTCGAGTTGGCCAACTTCAAATTTGCTCGCCGGATCAAAGAGCCGCCAAGTTTGGACAATTACTCTTCGCCCATTATAGTCCGTTATCAAGAACAGCGATTTGGTAATTTCTGTAATGAAATAAGACAGGAAGTTTTACTGCAATAAAAAAGTTTGACTGTTCCAAACCAGTCTTTGTCCGCGAGAACTGATAATAGATGCCACAACGTAAACAAAAGTTCTTCGTAACGGAAAAACAAAAATTTACAACAAACCGACCCAACGTATATTTTGCTAGTGGCGATGTCAGAAAGCAAGGCTCCATCAAGGATCTTTTGAAATAACTTCTGGCGACACAAGTGTTTATTGTGACCTGTTGCTGCACTATTTCCGCAGCCTTTCTTTGTTGTGTTAAAGAGATTAATGCGTGCCGCTGAGCGACTTATTGTGGAAAGTGTGCTTGTTCTATAGGAGGGTAATGGACGGGTCGCCACTTGGGTCAAGGTTACTGAGCATTTCTCGCCATCTTGGGGCCGTTTCAGAAATATGTTTGTTAGAAGCTGATAACGGTTATTGGTTTTGTCAGTGCAGCAACGAGTTCTGAGACAGTTTTTCGCTAAAACAACATTTACGCCCCTGGCATAATAATCTATCAAGTTTCTCCAGCTATCTTAGAATTGCAATATTCTAAATGAATCCGTAGGTCGTTTTAGATTAAGACGAGATTCGAGCTGAATCACTTCAAAAAGGTTATCACTTGAAGCTTTAGTCTTGAAAGATTGAGAAGTTTGATGATTCAAATGGTGGCCTCAAATGAGAAATACTTTGTTTCTTTACAACAGAAAGGTTTTAATGAGAGACGAGTTCAGATGTCGCGGTTTTTCTGCAGGGCTTTGAAAATACCCTGGAGATTCGCAAAACGAACAATCAACTGGATTTTCAGAAGTAAAAATAGATCAATAAATTGGGAGTGACGGGGTTAAAATTTAACTCGCATTTGAAGGAAGTCAAAACATATTATTAGTTAATTAAAAATCTGGCGAGTTCTGAGCATTATTGATTTGCCCTAGCACTATTTTGTCTTCAACAGTTGAACTTTTCTTATTATGAGTACACTTCAATGTTCTATAAAGCGTTTTTATGCGCTTCAACTTTATCACTATGAACAGCGGGCAGTGACGAGATCCACACCAGAAAGTACTATTTCTGAAACCTACTGCACGATAGTCGTTGAAATAAGAACAAAGTTGATATAAAAATGCATTAGATATTCTAGCTTTGAAGCACGTACGGTCAATCTGTTGAATTCAAGCACAGATGCTCTGTCTTGCATGAATGGAGCTATAAAACAGTTAAAAACAATCAAACTTAAAGCCACAAACAATATCTATTTGTGTTGCTCAGCAATGCGCATGCAAATTTGACTAATTTTAAAATAAACCTTGATTAGAGTGTCCGGCACTTCAAAAAGAACTATTACCAACTTTTTCTTACGAAACTAGCCAGCGTCGACGGTTTTGCGATGCATCAAAAGTCCCTCCAGATAACATCTCATCCAATAGTTATTCCCACTGTCACAAAAGCTTAATCACTCAGAAGTAGGCAAAAGTGGCAATAATTCCAGTCATGTAATTATAGATTAAGCGGTGTAGAAGGTAAAATTCTGATGAAAATGAAAGCGCTCTAGATTTATCCGAGCAGATCTTGTTTAAAAGGAAATAAAGTGGCTGCTTTCTTTTATACATGCGTTTCCAAATTTGCACCGGGAGGATACAGAAGTTTTTTTAGTTTGACTTCGTCATTACTCGTCTTGTACACCGGGTTTTTTCAAATTATTCAACTACAAATTGTACATACAAAAAAACTACATTTAAAACGAATTTCTGGAATGTCTTAAGATCGTTCCATACCAAATCATAAATCACATTTAGCTCGAGGCTTTGCAAAAACGATGCTATCAGCGTTTGGTTCTGCAAGAACGATGCGAGACTGACTGCCACCTGACCGAGTGTGTTTACTTTACAGTTGTGTTTGCTGAGATGCGCTTATTACATAAAATCTTAACAGAGCCATTAGTTTTCCTTGGCTGATTTTCAGTCGATATGTTATTAAAATAAAATTTAAACTAATGTATTCAATTCAGCCATAATTTTAAAATAAACTTGGGACGGCAAACTAAGAATTTTTTTTGGAAACTTAAAAAGTCAAATGTTGGTCGCAAACGTTCGAACTGTCTTTTCACTGCTTGGAAATTAACTCTTCTTTATTTTTATTTTTTAAATCAAGTTTTAGATTAATTTAAGCAAGAACATTTTAAATTTGGCCACACTGCGGAAACGTCTTGCAATAGTTTCTCTTTAAATTAATCACGCAACATAAGATATTGGATAATTCAGTAATGTTAAAAATAAAAGATGATAATATGAAGCAACTAAATTAAAATCGTTACAGTTTCAGAAATCTCGGAGATGAGCCAAGGAAAGTCAATGAATATGATAGAATTTACATCATCTGTCCGAACTCCAAGATGAATCTTGTGACGCGGATCAAACAGAGAACAGATATCGAATTAGTTGAGAATATTTACTTGGTCGATAAACATGGCTACGACTCATGCAATGCAACAAAGGGACAGATGATTCTAGAATGCAAGAGCCCTAACAGTAATCAAATTGATTCAACAGTACAAGTCTTTCAGCCCATTCATGGGAATGATGGCTTGGAATATGACCCAGGAAAGGAGTATTATTTTATTGGTAAGCTAAATTGATGGCTCGGTACAATAGTAAATATCTGAAAATTTAACTCTTTCTTCCCCAGCTAATCTCTTTCCATGATATTGGTGATGAGAAATATTATTAATCTGATGAAAAGTGAAATTCCCCAAAGATGCCGATATAAAAGTTTAAAATTAAATGGGAGAATCTTCCAATAGGTCAATTATCGAGTTCGGAGCTTAAAGCATTCTTTTGTATATCACTATATGGTGAAAGTAAGTTAAACGTTTAAAAATAAGAACAATTTTTTAAGAACAATGAACGGAGCTCAAATTTGCCCAAATTTAAGACCTATTTAAGAACAAGCTCAGGCTGAGGCTCGATAACTGGGAAAGTTTTTCTGGCTCTGAAACTGACTGAAATTAAGTAAATAATTTAATTTAGCAATACAATATAAAACATAAAAAGATTTACTGAAATCATTCAATTGCAATCATTAGCAAACAATAGCTTGTTGTTTTTCGTTTAATATATGAAGTTTTGCGTTTTCTAACTTATTCAGTTCTACTCAAGAAGAGCAGAATTACCCCTCAAAACGATTAGACACATAATTTTACAAAATCTGTGACAAACACATTTTTATATAACATTGTAAAGACAGTTTGCCTCTAAATTCACCCGTACCATCCCGGGGAAGGGTTGGGGAGGATGGGGGTTAGGGGTACTTTTCGGTAAAAAGGATAAGGATGCTTGTCGTGAAATGTGAAAAAGTACCCTAAAAAATAACAAAGCGTGAAAATTTTCGACCCTTAAAAAATACTTCATATCATAAATTGAGTTTTATTTTGGATGATTCTAATAAAGGAAGGAGAAAACCGAAGAAATAAAACTTATTTGGTTTGTTTTTGCACTCCTAAAAATAGCGTTTTTCTAAAATAATCTTGACTTTTCTCTGAAAACCCATAAGAAACACCAAATTGCCCATTTTCACCCCTAAAAACCATGATGAGCACCCCTATCATACCAATGTAGGGAGTAATTCCCCCCCCACCCCTATCATACCAATGTAGGGAGTAATTCCCCC